>PVJN01045080.1:0-17055 GCA_004026805.1 Lasiurus borealis
CTCCGTACCTCAGCTTTTTGCAGTTCCTCTGGGTGTCTGTGAACCCCTCTCTTTCCTTCTAGCTGTAGAACTTCCACTCAGCCAGCTTTCCTGTGGTTCTGGATGATGTCTGTTCTGTCTTTTAGTTGTAGTTTTGAAATTGTTGTGCGAGGCAGCAGTGTAGGTGTTTACCTATGCCGCCATCTTGGCTCCTCTATCTATTCTTTTCATTATTTTCCTTATGAACAACTGTAAACCTACCTGTGCCCCACCCAGTATATGGTAACAAAAGGAGACTAGACATCAGCTGGTAAGCATGCAACAGAGTATATGAATGTATACCTGAAATTTATATCATGCTATCAATCAATGTTACCCCAATATATTTAATTTTTAAAAATGTTCCCACTAGGATCACTAAAAAAGAAGCCCTCATCTGGGAAGCAGAGCCTCTAATGTGAGAGGTGGGCAGCTGTCAGTTAGCTGAGGGCATCCCCAGAGCTGCAGCTAAACTCAGAGGAAGCCCAAGAGGATACATGGTAAGATAGCAAAAACCTTCACCACAGGAAGACCTAAAACAAATTTGAGATAATTAAGGGAAAATGATTGCCTTGATCCCAGAAGGAAACAACAAATCAACTAAAGTGTGTAACTGAATTCGGGCTAGCATGGCTCAGTGGTTGAGTATCAACCTATGAACCAGGGGGTCATGGTTCCATTCCTGATCAGGGCCCATGCCTGGGTTGTAGGCTAATCCCAGTGTGGAGCATGCAAGAGACAGCCCATCAATGATTCTCTCTCATCAGTGATGTTTCTCTCTCTCTCTCTCTCTTTCTCCCTTCCTCTCAGAAGTCAATACAAAAATATATATTTTTTAAAATATATTTTATTGATTTTTTACAGAGAGGAAGGGAGAGAGATAGAGTTAGAAACATCATTGAGAGAGAAACATTGATCAGCCGCCTCCTGCACATCCCGCTCTGGGGTTGTGCCCACAACCAAGGTACATGCCCTTGACCAGAATTGAACCTGGGACCCCTCAGTCCACATATCAACACTCTATCCACCAAGCCAAATCATCCGCTAGGCAATACAAATACATTTTTTAAATAAGATAGTAAAATGTATATATGAAAACAATATTTCATATTTTATTTTTTGGGTTTTGGTTTTTGGTTTTAATCCTCACCTAAGGATATGTTTTCCATTGATTTTTCAGAGAGTGGAAAAGGAAGTATGAGGGGGAGAGAGAGAGAGAAAAATCATGTGAAAGAGACACATCGAATGGTTGCCTCCCACACATGCCCTGCCCAGGGACTGGGGATCAAACTAGCAACCTAGGTACATGCCCTTGTCCAGGAATCAAACCTTCGACATTTTGGTGCTCTAACAACTGAACCATGCCAGCCAGGGCACTATTTTTTTTTTCTTTCCAAACAAGAACGAAAGGTAATAGGCCTAATTTAACAATTCTTCATTTTATATGTCCTTTTCCTTCTGGTCTTCCTCCCACCTGCCTCTTCCACTCTTACTATACAGGCAGGTTTTCCTCCATTTTTTAAATATGTTTTTATTGTTTTTAGAGAGAGAGGAAGGGAGAGTGACAGAGATAGAAACGTTAATGAGAGAGAAACATCATCAATCGGCTGCTTCCTGCACGCCCCTTACTGGGGATTGAGCATGCAACCTGGGCATGTGCTCTTACCAGGAATCAAATCAGTGTCCTCTTGGTTCATGAGCCGATACTCAACCACTGAACCACACTGGCTAGGCAGTTTTCCTCCATTTTTTTCCACCATTTGCACAATCTTAATTATTTATATCTTTGTCACAAGATTAGTGACTATAATGTATTCATTAGGCTACATATTTCACACTGGGCTTCCTATTTATATGCTGGCTCTTTCTACACTTCCGTTTCTATTTTTTACAGTGACTTTTAACAAAAGTAGAGTCAGTCAATGGACCCTAAAATAAATATAAATGCAAATTTCAGAAGTGTATAGCACATACTTGAAAATAATGCCTGTTATTTCATTCTCCATGTACCAAGCCCAACCTATACCAAATTGAACAGAATGTTTCCGCTTTTATAAAACTGTGATGAAACCAAAAGTTACACAGAAATGGTTCTTCCTGAATAAATCACCCCTTGTATCTTAATTCTAGAGGTCTCATTTTCTATGTTCAAAATTGAACATAAAC
The DNA here is from genome assembly GCA_004026805.1 of Lasiurus borealis. Taxonomy (NCBI): domain Eukaryota; kingdom Metazoa; phylum Chordata; class Mammalia; order Chiroptera; family Vespertilionidae; genus Lasiurus; species Lasiurus borealis. The sequence continues at coordinate 2,185 of PVJN01045080.1, forward strand.
CAAAAACAAAACAAAACAGCTTTTCAACATTTATAAAAGCATTAACAAATTAAACTCAAAACACCTTATTTTCTGCAATTATTAAATATTATTATTAAATAATATTATGTAGTACAGCAATATCTTAAAAAATCAAACTTCATCTTTGCACCATCAGAAGCAAAAAAGTGAAGAACCTCTCATCCGCCATTGCCTTGCACTCTACCTTAACTTGCTTGTGCTTGATAATCCACTGATGTGGTTTCCAACGTAGAGGAGAGGCAGGGGAAACAGCTTCAATAAAAAGGAATGAACATTTGGTTAGGACCCCAATTACATATTTCCCTTTCTATATAAAAACGGTGACATTCACTCTCCAGCAGGATTAAGCAAGTACTTTTGAGTTCCCTTCCCTCAATGAATGTGAATTGTCCAGAACCCAAAATACATTCATAAGTTTCTCCATGTGATCAAAATGGTTAGGTGGACTTGGATACCCATAATCATGGGGGAGCCTGATAGAAACAGAAATCTTGACCTTGTCTATATTAATAGACTATGATTCTCAAGGAAGGCTCTGGACAAAGAACTCTGTTCAGTAGAGACGCCTGGTTTGTAAGTTAAGGATGGGTGTTTACAGCTTATGCATAAAGATCAGAAGGCTGTGAAAAGATGTGCAAACTTCTGTTATCTGTGCTTATATTCACTCTTCTGGACAAAGGCAAAATTGGTTTATATCTCTCACTGGAATGTCACAAGATTGGTGAACCCTTCAAAAAATATGTATCCCAGCCACATTACTTTAAAGTTACTTTGTTTTAAAGGCCTAAAATAATTATCTACCTAAACCAAACACACTCTGTACTTGAATTAGGTTTACTGAGCCCTGAGCTCCTGAATTATTTTCTGATTGTCAAGAACTATATTCTGACAGAGAAACCAAGATGGTGACACAGGTAAACAATGGCCCTCATCTCCTCGAGCAAGCACATCAATATTGCAACTAAAATACAGAAAAACCATCATTTATAACCGCCTGCAATCTGGCTGAATGTAAGTCTACAATTAGAGAATTAAAAGAAAAAAGCACGATGAGACTGATAGGAGGGGCAGAGGCATGGAATGGACTGGTCCCACACCCTCGTGTGGTGTGGGGTTTTTTTTGTTGTTGTTTTTGTTTGCTTTTATTGATTAAGGCATTATCTCACTTGTAAGGTGGAACTGCTCTTTTGGATTTCATTACTGGCCTCAATTTTTTATTCTTCTCTGTAAATTTCCAGTTCACTCTACAAACAATGAACTATATATTTTTTTAATTTATTTTTTTCTTTAATGATTAAGGTATTACATATGTGTCCTTATCCCCCCATTGCTCCTGCCCCACTCATGTCCTCACCCCTCTGGTGTCTGTGTCCATTGGTTAGGCTTATATGCATACAAGTCCTTTGGTTGATCTCTCCTCCTTAACCCCACTCTTCCCTATCTTCCCTCTGAGGTTTGACAGTCTGATCAATGTTTCTCTGTCTCTGAATCTGTTTTTGGTCATCAGTTTATGCTGTTCATTATATTCCACAAATGTGTGAGATCATGTGATATTTATCTTTCTCTGGCTGGCTTATTTTGCTTAGCATGATGCTCTCCAGTTCCATCCATACTATTGCAAATGGTAAGAATTCCTTCTTTTTTACCACAGCATAATATTCCATTGTGTAAATGTACCATAGTTTTCTAATGCACTCGTTTACTGATGGACACAGACTATTTCCAAAACTTGGCTATTGTAAATTGTGTTGCTATAAACATAGGAGTACATATATCCTTTCTGATTGATGTTTCTAGTTACTTGGGATATATTCCTAGAAGTGGGATCACTGGGTCAAATGGGAATTCCATTTTTAGTTTTTTGAGGAAATTCCATACTGTTCTCTACAGTGACTGCACCAATCTGCATTCCCACCAGCAGTGCACGAGGGTTCCTTTTTCTTCACATCCTCGCCAACACTTGTCATTTGTTGATGATAAACATTCTGACAGGTGTGAGATGGTACCTCCTTGTCATATTTATTTGCATCCCTTGGATTATGACTTTGAGCATGTTTTCATGTCTCTTGGCCTTCCTTATGTCCTCTTTCAAAAAGTATCTATATAGGTCCATTGCCCATTTTTTTTATTGGGTTATCTTCCTTTTGTTAAATTGTATGAGTTCCCTGTAAATGTTGGAGATTAAACCTTTATCAGTGATAACATCAGCAAATACGCTCTCCCATTCAGTGAACTTTTTTGTTGTTTTCTTGCTGGTTTATTTGCCTATGCAAAAGCTTTTTATTTTGATGTAGTCCCATTTATTTATTTTCTCCTTAGTTTCCATTACCCTGGAAGGTATATCAGTGAAGATATGTCTGAGATTTTGCTGCCTGTGAATTTCTCTAATATTTTTATGGTTTCTATCCATTTTGAGTTTACTCTTGTGTATGGTGTAAGTTGGTGGTCTAGTTTCATTTTTTTGCATGTATCTGTCCAATTTTCTTAACACCACTTATTGAAGAGTCCATGTTGACTCCATTGTATGTTCTTTCCTTCTTTGTCAAATATTAATTGAGCATAATAGTTTGGGTTGATTTCTGGGTTCTCTATTCTATACCATTGTTCTATATATGTGTATTCTTGTGCCAGTACCAGGCAATTTGAAAACAGTGGCTTTGTAATACAGTTTGATATCTGGTATTGAAATCCCTCTTACTTTATTGTTCTTTCTCAGATTGCTACAGCTACTCAAGGTCTTTTGTTATTCCAGATGAATTTTTCAAGAGTTCATTCTAGGTCTGTGAAATATGCCATTAGTATTTCAATGGGGAGTGCATTGAATCTATAGATTGCTTTGCATAGTATGAACATTTTAATGATGTTGATTCTACCAATCCATGAACATGTTATGTTCTTCCATCTGTTCATGTATTCCTCTATCTCTTTTTTCAGTGTCCTATAGTTTATGAGTACAGGTCTTTTACCTCTTTGGTTAAGTTTATTCCTAGGTATCTTATCTTAATTTTTTTTGATGCAATGGTAAATAGGATTTATTTTTAAATCTCTCTTTCTATAAGTTCACTATTGGTGAAATGCCATAGGTTTTTTGGCATTAATTTTGTATCCTGCTACATTGCCAAATTCATTTATTAAGTCTAATAATTTATTTGACAGAGTCCTTAGCGTTTTCCATGTACAGTATCATGTTAACTGCAAATAATGACAGCTTTACTTCATCTTTTCCAATTTGGCTACCTTTTATTTATTCTTCTTGTCTAATTGATATGGCTAGCACTTCCAGTACTATGTCAAACAGGAGTGGTGAAAGTGGGCATCCTTGTCCTGTTCTTAGGGGAATTGGTTTTATTTTTTGCCCATTGAGTATGATGTTGGCTATAGGTTTGTCATATAGGGCTTTTATTATGTTACGGTATGATCCCTCTATTCCCTTTCCTGAGGGTTTTTATAAAAAAAAAAAGGAGTTGAATTTTGCCAAATGCTTTTTCTGCATCAATTGATATGACTATGTGATTTTTATCTCTCAACTTGTTTATGTGATGTTGATTTGCAGATATTGTACCATCCTTGCATCCCCGGGATAAATCCTACTTGGTCATGGTGTATGATCTTTCTGATATAATGCTGGACCCAACTTGCTAGAATTTTGTTGAGGATTTTGGCATCTATGTTCATGAGAGATATTGGCCTGTAATTCTCTTTCATTGTGTTGTCTTTATCTGGTTTTTGTATTAGGGTGATGCTGGCTTCATAGAAGAAGCTTGGAAGTGTTCCTTCCTCTTATATTTTTTGGAATAGTCTGAGGAGGATAAGTTTTTGTTCTTCCTTAAATATTTGGTAAAACCCCTGTGAAGCTGTCTGATCCTCAGCTTTTGTTTGCTGGGAGCTTTTTGTTGACTGCTCCAATTTCTTATATAGTTATTGGCCTATTGAGATGTTTAGATTCTTCCTGATTGAGTTTTGGAAGGCTGTATTTTTCCAGGAATGTGTCCATTTCCTCTAGGTTGTCTAGTTTGTTGGAATAGAGTTGTTCATAATATTTTTTAACAATCTTTTATATTTCTGTGATGTCTCTTGTAGTTTTGACTCTTTCATTTCTGATTTTATTTATTTGGGTCCTCTCTCTTTGCTTCTTGGTGAGCCTGGCTAGGGATTCACCAATCTTGTTTATACTTTCAAAGAACCATTTCTTCGTTTCATTGATCTTTTGTATTGTTTTTTTAGTCTCTGTGTCACTTGTTTCTGCTCTTATCTGATCTTTATTATTTCCTTCCTTCTGCTCACTCTGGGCTTTTCTTGTTGTTCTTTTTCTAATTCTTTAAGTTGTTGAGTTAGATGATTTATTATTATTATTATTATTATTATTATTATTATTATTATTTTAGGTAAGCCTGTAGAGTTATAAACTTCCGTCTCAGAATTGCTTTCACTGTGTCTCACACATTTCAGATTGTTGTGTTTTCATTGTCATTTGTTTCCAGGATGTTTTTAATTTCTTCTTTGATCTCTTTGATAAGCCAGTCATTTTTAATAGCATGCTATTAAGCTTCCAAGTATTTAAATTTCTTTGATTGTTTTTATTGTTGTTTACTTCTACTATTATGCCATTGTGGTCTGAGAAAATGCTTGATATGCTTTCAATTTTCTTGAATTTGGAGAGATTTTGACTGTGAGCTAATATATGGTCTATCTTTGAAAATGTCCAATGTGTACTTGAGAAGAACATATATTCCATGTCTTTGGAGTGAAATTTTCTGAAGATGTCAATTAAGTTCATCTGATCTAGTGAGTCATTTAGAATTGTTGTTTCTTTGTTGAGTTTTTGTCTAGAGCAGTGGTTCTCAGCCTTTTTTAATGCTGTGACCTTTTAATACAGTTCCTCATGTTGCGGTGACCCCCAATCATAAAATTATTTTCATTGCTACTTCATAACTGTAATTTTGCTACTGTTATGAATCATAATGTAAATATCTGTGTTTTCTGATGGTCTTAGGCTCTACAGCAGTGGTTCTCAACTTGTGGGTCACGACCCGCAGGTTGAAAACTGCTAGCAAGGTGGCCTAATATCATCGGAAAACAGATATTTACATTATGATTCATTAACAGTAGCAAAATTGCAGTTATGAAGTAGCAAGAAGCAGCTGAATTCAATGTGCCCCATACTTCTCGATAAGTGGGTCCAGGTCTAACACTTGAAACAGCTTACCAAGCTCACAGCTTGGCCTCTCCTGGGCACCTCTAAATACAACACAAATAGCAGCCATCTGTAGATCACTCTGTACCTTATGCTGGGTGGCCCCAGGCAGGGCACAAGCAGTGGCTGACTTTGTACCTCCTGGGAGGCTCCAGAGCCAGTTCACCCAGTAGATGTCATCAGATCATATCAGATTACAACTCTACCTAATCCATGAGTGAAACATTCAAGGGGTCAACTTGGTGAGCACCATAGGCCCACTGAAGTAAGTCCTGCTCCATAGAGGTATCTTCTACACAGCAACTCTTCCAGTATAGTCTCAGCTGGTCCTCACAGCCAGTTGGCCTAGAGGTCCATTCCTTCCAATGATGCCAATAGCAATTAAGGCTCAATTATAACCGGACAGTGTACACAGCCCACACAGAGGTGCACCTAGAGTGCCCAGTTCAGATGACTGGAGAGGCTGAGCCACTGGGCCCTACAGGACACCGACTAAACCAGACTATTCTACCAATTCCAGGAGACATAGCAGCTCTACCTAATACATGGAAAAAAACACAAGAAAGCAGCCAAAATGCAGAGAAAAGGAAAGATGTCACAAATGAAACGGAAGAAATCTCCAGAAAAAGAACTAAATGAAATGGAAACAAGCAAACTACTAGATACAGAGTTCAAAACAATGGTTATAAGGATGCTCAAGGAACTTAATAAGAGCTTCAAGGAACCTAGTAAGAACATCAAAGATATGAAAAAGGACCAGTTGGAAATTAAGCATACACTAACATAAACAAAGAATCATTTACAAGGATTAAACAGTAGAGTAGAGGATTCCAAGAGTGAAATCAACAAGTTGGAATATGAGGAAGCAACAAATACCCAATCAGAAGAGCAAAAAGAAAAAAAGAATCCAAAAATATAAAGATAATATAAGGAGCCTCTGGGACAACATTCACATCATGGGGGTACAAAAAGAGAGGAAGCAAGAAATTAAAAACCTATTTGAAGAAATAATGACAGAAAACTTCCCATACCTGGTGAAAGAAATACACATGCAAATCCAGGAAGCACAGAGAGTCCCAAACAAAATGAACCCAAAGAGGCCCACATGGAGACACATATAATTAAAATGCCAAGGGTTAAAGACAAAGAGAGAATCTTAAAAGCAGCAAGAGAAAAGCTGTTAGTTACCTATAAGGGAGTGCCCATACAAAAGTCAAATGATTTCTCAAGAGAAACTTCGCAGGCCAGAAGGGAGTGGTAAGAAATATTCAAAATAATGAAAAGCAAGGAATTACAACCAATATTACTCTGCCCAGCAAAGAATTGAAGGTTATAAAGAGCTCCATAGATAAGAAAAAGATGTTACATGAAATGTTAAAGGGTCTTGAAGGAGGAGGAGGAGGAGGAGGAGGAGGAGGAGGAGGAGGAGGAGAAGTCAAACATATGAACAATAAAATGGCAATAAATACCTATCTATCAACAATTGAATGTAAAAATCAAAATAAATGAACAAGGAATCTATTGAACAGAATCAACTAATGAATAAAATAGAACCAGAGGCATAGAAACAAGGAACAGACTGACGAATCTCAGAGGGAAGGGAGAAGGTGCAATGGAAGAGATTAACCAAAGAACCTGTCTGCATGTATGCATTACCCATGGACACAGACAATAGGGAGGTGAAGGCCTGAGGCAGGGCAGGATCCATGTGGAGGAGGGCAATAAGGGAGTGAGGGGGGCATTTATAATATCCTCAACAGTAAAGGTTTTTTTTTTTTAAAGAGAAATATATTGTTCAGAATATACTAAAGAAACAAAATGTAAGACCTAGTCTTCCTTAAGTGAAATAAATATGTGACTTTTCATAAGGTCACACAGCAATTTTTAAGAATTTTTTTGATTGACATAATAGTCCTTAGCATTCAAGGTAAATCCAACATTTCCACTAAAAAGACATTAAGCATGTAACTGAGATAAAATATCCTTTGAAGAGTTCTGAAACAATGTATCATGTGTCAAAAAAAAGTTATAGAATCTCATTATGAGGACACTTGCACAAGAAAGTTTTGAGAAAGAGAAGCTACTAGCCCCTCCCCCTCTTTCATCAATGTTCTAGCCCACAACTGACTCAACAATAACAAGCTGGTCATAGTACAACTTATGAGATTATTGGGTATTGGTCAGAATCCATTGCCTTCATTTCTGTAACTAATCCTATCTAATAAAAGAGTAATACCCAAATTGACTATACCTCCACTACACTCACAAGCCACGCCCACCAGCCAATCAGAGCGAGTATGCAAATTAACCCAACCAAGATGGCTATGGCCACAGAGAGCACAGGAGGGAGACCTGGGTTGCCCCTGGCAATGGAAGAAGCCAAGCTTTCTGCAAAGCCTGGCCACTGGCGGTTAAGTTAAAGGCTTGGCTCCAGGCTACAAAGTTTCTATTGTAGAAGATAAATAAGTCCCAGATACCAGGACCTCCCCTTGGGTTGCTGGGGGGAGTGGCCAGCCTGCAAACCACCACAGGCCCCTCTCCCAGGCCACCCTATGCACCAAGGGAACACCTACACTGATCCAGGACACCGTTCGGGGCAAACCAGCTGGCCCCCACCCATGCAGCAGGCCTCTATCCTATCTAATAAAAGAGTAATATGCAGATTGACCATCACTCCAACACACAAGTGGTTGTTCCTGTGTGGTCACAAGATCCTGCCCCCATGTGAACATAAGATGGCCACTACAAGATGGCCATCAGGGGAGGGCAGTTGGCAGGGACCAGGCCTGCAAGGGAGGGCAGTTGGGGTGATCAAGCCTGCAGGGGAAGGCAGTTAAGGATGATCAAGCCAGCAGAGGAGGGAAGTTGACCAGGCCTGCAGGGAAGGGCAGTTGGGGGTGACCAGGCCCACAGGGTAGGGCAGTTAGGGGCAAGCAGGCTGGCAAGGGAGCAGTTAGGCATCAATTGGGCTGGTAGGGGAGTGGCTAGGGGGTGATCAGGCTGGCAGAGAGAAGCAGTAAGGGGCAACCAGGAAGGCAGACAGGTGAGCAGTTGGGAGTCAGCCGTCCAGCTTAAACAGGCAGTCGGACATCCCTCTAGGGGTTCCAGATTGAAGAGGGAGCAGGCTGGGCTGAAGGACATCCCCCCCTCTGTGCACAAATTCCGTGCACTGGGCCTCTAGTTCAAAATAAAAACAATGCTGACTCATAGTTTCCAGTAACAGTGGGTTAGATTATTGATGCTAGTCCTGCTGCTAGATAAAATAATTTAAAACCTTCATAAAAGCAAAAAATGGGAAAAACAGGAATTCCCAGGCCAAAACTAAAGGGAGACAGACATCCAGAGAGAAGCAATAGAAGCCGGAGAATAACAGAACTTCATCCTCAAAATTCTGGCAAACTGGAACTCTGCCAACAAAAATACCTTCCAAGCCCAGCCAGTGTAACTCAGTGGTTTAGCATCAACCAATGAACCAGAAGATCACAGTTCAATTCCCAGTCAGGGCACATGCTGGGTTGCAGGCTCCATCCCCAGGGAAAGGCATAGAGGAGGCAGCCAGTTAATGATTCTCTTTCATCATTGATGTTTCTTTTCTCCCTCTCTCTTCTTTCTGAAATCAATAAAAATATATTTAAAAGAATACCTTTCAAAAACAAAAGAAAAACTTAGACTTTTTCAGACAAACCAAAACTGTGGGATTTCACCAGCAGACCATCAGTAAATTCTAAAGGAGGTACTTAAATCAGGAGGAAAATGGGAAGTGTGAGACAAAAATAGTCAAGAAAAGCAAAGGAAGCAATAAAAGAGAAACCAAGATGGTGGCACAGGTGAACACCTAAACTGTAGCCTCACACAACAATTTCAAAACTACAGCTAAAAGATTGGATACCATCCAGAACCACAGGAAAGCTGGCTGAGTGGAAATTCTACAACTAGAAGGAAAGAGAGGAGCTCACGCAGACTCAGAGGAGCTGCAAAAAGCTGATGTACATAGACACACGCATGGAGAGGACAGGCGGCAGAGTTCCTGGCTGGCTTCCTCTAGCAGGAGCAAGACGAAAACTCCCAACTGCACTGAACCGAGTTCCGACTGCACTGAACCCCAGTTTTGGGCGAGACTCATATGGGGAAGTCTGGACTGTCATGAAAAGGGAGGAGTGCATGGAAACACAGGGGAGCCACAAAAGGCAGAGGTCTGGAGGCACGTGCAAGTTCACACAGAGAAGACTGACTACTGATTGTGCCGCTGGCTTTCTCTAGTGGGAGGAAGACCAAACCTCCGAATTGCGCTGAACTCCACTTCCAACTGCACTGAGCCCCAGTTTCGGGTGAGACCCTGGGGACTCAGACTCATATGGGTCCCCAGAACACACAGAAACTCAGGGGAGCCAGAAAGGCAGAGGTCTGGAGGCACACAAAAGGCAGAGGTCTGGAGGCACATGAGTACAAGTGTGCAGAGAGGGCTGCAGCGATCACTGAGGGACACTGACACCCAGTGGCCACATAGGGCAGGGGTGACAGAAAGCCCAGGCTGTCTGCTCAGCCCTGAGACTCCATCCCATCCAAGCTGAACACAGAGGCTTTTGCAATTTTGCAAGTCTTGTCTCATAAGGCTGTCTCCAGCACAGAAGTTCTCCTGACATAGATACAGCTGATCTTCTTCACAACCAAATTGGCTCAGAGGTCAATTCCCCCCAGTGATACCAACAACAATCCAGACTTATCTACAACAACAAGGCTGTACACACAGTTCACAAAGGGGTGCACCAAGAGAGTCTACCTCAGGAAAATGAGGAGGCAGAGCTACTGGGACATATACGACACCTAGCACACAAAGCTATCCAACCAACTCAGGTAAGTAGCAAAAATGCGGAGACAAAGGAACAGATCACAAACAAAAGAAATGGAGGAAAACAAATGACTGGATATAGAGTTCAAAACCACGGTTATAAGGTTTTTCAAGAATTTCCTAGAAAAGATGGATAAATTTAGCGATACCCAAAAGGAGATGAAAAAGGACCAACTAGAAATTAACCATACACTGACTGAAATAAAAAATTTATACAGAGACCTTACAGCAATCTAGAGGAATGCAAGAATCAAGTCAAAGATTTGAAATAAAAGAAACAGAAAACACTCCACTGGAAAAGAAAAAAGAATCCAAAAATGTATAGATAGTGTAAGGAGCCTTTGGGACAACTTCAAACGTACCAACATCAGAATTATGGGGGTGCCAGAAAAAGAGAGAGAGCAAGATACTGAAAACTTATTTGAAGAAATAATGACTGAAAATTTCCCCCACCTGATGAAAGAAATAGACTTACAAGTCCAGGAAGTGCACAGAACCCCAAACAAAGGAATCCAAACAAGACCACACCAAGACATATCATAATTAAAATGCCAAGAGCAAAAGACAAGAAGAGAGAATATTAAAAGCAGCAAGAGAAAAACAGTTACCTACAAGGGAGTACCCATATGACTGTCAGCTAATTTCTCAACAGAAACTATGCAGGCCAGACGGGAGTGGCAAAAAATATTCAAAGTGATGAACAGCAAGAACCTACAACCAAGATTACTCTACCTAGCAAAGCTATCATTCAGAATTGAAGGTCAGATAAAGAGCTGAACAGATAAGAAAAAACTAAATGAGATCATCAATAACAAACCAGTATTATATGAAATGCTGAAAGGTACTCTTTAAGAAGAGAAAGAAGAAGAAAAAAGGTAAAGATAAAAATTATGAACAACAAATACATAACTATCAACAAGTGAGTTTAAAAGTTAAGTAAATTAAAAATCTGATGAACATAATAAACTGGTGAATATAATAGAATCGAGCATAGAAAGGAAGTGGGCTGATAATTCTTAGGAGAAAAGGGGTGAGGTGGGCTGCAGGGAGAGACTGGCCAAAAACATACACCTATGGATGAGGACAATGGTCGGGGGGTAGTGCCAGAGGGAGAGGTGGGAGCCCGGTGGAGGGGAGCTATGGGGGGAAAAAGAGAAACAATTGTAATAATCTGAACAATAAAGATTTATCAAATCAAAAAAAAGAGAAAGGAAAAGAAAAAGGTAAAGATAAAAATTATGAACAACATATACATAACTATCAACAAGTGAATCTAAAAATCAAGTGAATAGCCAAAACTGGTTTGGCTCAGTGGATAGAGCATTGGCCTGCAGACTGAAAGGTCCAAGGTTCGATTTCAGTCAAGGGCATGTACCTTGGATGTGGGGCACATCCCTGATGTGGGTTGTGCAGGAGACAGCTGATCGACGTTTCTCTTTCATTGATGTTTCTAACTCTCTATCCCTCTTCCTTCCTCTCTGTAAAAAATCAATAAAATATATTTTTTAAAAATCAAGTGAATAAAAAAATCTGATGAACAGACTAAACTGGTGAATATATTAGAATCGGGCATGTAAAAAGGGAGTGGACTGATAATTCTCAGGGGGAAAGGAGTGAAGGGGGCTGCAGGGAGAGACTGGACAAAAATCGTACACTTATGGATGAGGACAATGTGGGAGAGGCAAGGGCAGAGGGTGGGGTGGGAACCAGGTGGAGGGGTGCTATGGGGGAAAAAAAGAGGAATAATTGTAATAATTTGAACAATAAAGATTTATTAAATAAAAAATAAAAGTTCTTAAAATGAAAAAAAAGAATGAAACAAAACTGTAACTTTTTTCAGACTAATTGTGAATGTAGAAAAATCCAAAAGAAACTACAAATAAATTACAGTTAATAGTCCATAGTTTTGTAGGTACAAAAGCAGTATAAAAATATGCCCTCTAATTTTCCAAGTAATATATTTTTAAAAGATACATTCAATGGCAAAAATACCTATGCAATCGCAAACAAAATCCCAGAAGTTTATTTTTCTGAAGGGTGACAAGCTGCTTCCGATATTTATATGGAAATGTAAAGGACCAAGAACCAGGAAGGTAGACTTGTTTGACCTGAGAGCAAGCCTGTTCCTAAAACTACAGAAATGAGACTGTGTGGTGATGCTGCGGAAAACACAGGTAAATGAAAAAGCAGAGCAAGCCCGGAAACAAACCCATGCATGTGTGAAGGACAGTACCACCATGTAAGCGGCATGATATTAACGACAGACTTTTCAACTGAGTCTATGACAACTGACTGCCTCACACCATCCACAGAAAAACAACTCCAAACAGATTAAAAACCTAATTCTGAAAAACTATATGCCATTTATCTAGAAAAATATCTTCCTAGCCTCAGAGCAGAGGAGGTTTTTCTAAGTTAGAAAAACAGTGATCAGTCATAAAGGAAGAGACTGGTAAAATTTAGCTATTTTAAAATTAAGATTCCTTTTCGTAATGGGGAATACATCATAAAGGAAAAAAGTAGATATGCCCACAGAAAAAAATGTATTTGTAATACTGTATATAACGGACTATCATTAATATATTTTTATAACTTCTACACGAATCAGTCAGAATAAGACATCTACCTAATAGAAAAACGGGCAAAGTCTTGAACAAGTACTTCACAAAAGAGGATATCCAAATGGGCATTAAAAAATGAAAAGGCACACAACTTCACTAATAACTAGGGAAATGCAAATAAAAGCCAATAAGATGTTATTATACACCTACCAGATTAGCACAGTTTAAAATGACATTATCAAGAATTGGCAAAAAGGAAGAGTAACAGGAGTGCACTTTGTCAGGAGTGTGAACTGGTACAACCACTTGGGAGAACAGTTGGTCTTCACCTACTCAAGTTGAAAATGAGTGCACACTCAGAGCCATTAGTTCCACTTCTTGATGCAGCTCCCAGAAAAGTGCATGCACACTTGCTGTTTTGGAATGAAATTCAGATTTTAAAGCCCTACTCCCAGGTGACTGTATTTGCAGATAGACATTTAAAGAGGTAACTAAGATTAAAGGAGGTCATGGGAGTGGAGCCCTAATCCACTAGGACCAGTGTCGTTATAAGAGGATGAGACTACAGGAGTGCCTGCACACAGTAAAGGCCATGTGTGGATGCAGCAAGAAGGCAGCTGTCACAAGCCACCAACAAGTACCTTCCTGTCTCCAAAACTCTGAGGAAATAAATGTCCGTGTGTAAGCCACCCTGTCAGTGATATTTTGCTATGGGACTGCTAGCTGAGATCCAACTATAATATGTTGAAACAGTATGTTTTATTTTTCTAGCTTCCAAATCAGAAACAACCCCAATTCCCTTAAACAGGAAAGCAGATAAGTAAATAGGAGGATACAGCCAGAGATAATGTGAATAAATCTTACCATCATCATCATCTCCAGACCCAAGATACAAAAGAACACATAGGGTTTAATTCCCTTTATACAATGCTCAAAAATAGGCAAAACTAAACTACATAACTCAGGGATGCATACAGATTTAGAAAAATTGCCCAAAAAGCAAGATAATTATAATTACAAAAGTTAGAAGAATTTTTGGTAAGGAGGATTCAGGGATCCCAGCTCACGACCTCAGTAATGATTACAAGGGTAATTACTTATTCAACTTATTCACATACAATGCCTTTTCCCTATGTATGGACCATTATTTCAGAATTTTTAAATGCTTAAAGTGTTTAAAAATTGTAGTATATCATAAACAAAGTTTAAGCAAGCCCAATAATATTCTGCTTTTTCCTATGATGACTGGCTTAATATCTTCTGTATACTTCAAGTATTTTGTTTTTCTCTTCCAAGGGATGTCCCTGATGACTGATGTTGTACCTCAGCCTGACGAATAATCCAGTGCTAGCTGCCAGCATTTTCCCAGGCCTCGGAAACACAACCATGAACAAGCCATGGGAGTTTCTAACCATAAGGAAATGACAATCTAATTTAGCCTTTACCCTCCCTAAATTCAAAATGTCATCATAATCCATTACATACCACCTGTTCTTAGGACTGCTCTAAGGATTCCCTGTCTGACCTAATGCCTAGCACCCAGAATCTATCCATAGAGTTCCATTCCACATTCCAGGAAGAAATGGCAGTCTCGTGTTACTAGTTTCATCAGGGACAAACCTGTGTTATTTCTATATATATCAAACTGTGTTCTTCATTCCACTCACAGCTTTTGTCAATCCATGCTAAAAATGAAAACTTAAAACAGGGCTCAACAAACTAGGACCCAAGAACCAAATTCCACCCATCTCTTGCTTATGTAAATAAAGTTTTATTAGAACACAGCTACACCAATTCATTTATATATCTTCTATGGCTGCTTTCATGGCACAGTGGCATAGATGAGCAGTTGCAGCAGAGATGGTCTGGCTCACAAAGACCAAATATTTATGATCTGGTCCTTTATGTATTATCTAATACCAGACTTTGTCATTTCAGAAGACACGGTGTTTATTAAATGTCAATTGCTAAGCACTCACTTCTTTTTTTTAAATTAAATCTTTATTATTCAGATTATTACATTTGTTTCTCTTTTTTCCCCTCCATTGTACCCCTCCACCCAGCTCCCACCCCTCCCTCTGCCCTTAGCTCCCTCCCATTGATCTCATCCATAGGTGTATGATTTTTGTCCAGTCTCTCCCTGTACACCCTTCACCCCTTTCCCCCTAAGAATTAACAGTCCACTCCCTTTCTGTGCTCCTGATTCTATTATATTCACCAGTTTATTCTGTTGATCAAATTTTTAA
>PVJN01045081.1:0-17052 GCA_004026805.1 Lasiurus borealis
TTTCATATAATACTGGTTTGGAGTTGATGAACTCCTTTAGCTTTTTCTTATCTGTGAAGCTCTTTATCTGCCCTTCAATTCTGAATGATAGCTTTGCTGGATAGATTATTCTTGGTTGTAGGTTCTTGCTATTCATCACGTTGAATATTTTTTGCCACTCCCGTCTGGCCTGCATCGTTTCTGTTGAGAAATCAGCTGACAGTTGTATGGGTGCTCCCTTGTAGGTAATGAACTATTTTTCTCTTGCTGCTTTTAGTATTCTCTCTTTGTCTTTTGCTTTTGGTATTTTAATTATGATGTGTCTTGGTGTGGTCCTCTTTGGATTCCTTTTATATGGGGATCTGTGTGCTTCCTGGACTTGTAAGTCTATTTCTTTTACCAGATGTGGGAAGTTTTCAGTCATTATTTCTTTAAATAGGTTTCAGTATCTTGCTCTCTCTCTTCTTCTGACACCCCCACAATTCTGATGTTGGTACGCTTGAAGCTGTCCCAGAGGCTCCTTACGTTATCTTCACATTTTTGGATTCTTTTCTCTTCTTGCTTTTCCAGTTGAGTGTTTTCTGCTTCTTTATATTTCAATTTTTTGACTTGATTCTTGCCTTCCTCTAGTCTGCTGTTAGGACTCTGTATAATATTTTCTATTTCAGTCAGTGTATGTTTAATTTCTAGTTGGTCCTTTTTCATCTCTAGTTGGACCTTTTCCATCTCCAGTTGGATCTTTTGCATCTCTAGTTGGTCCTTTTTCATCTCCTCTTGACTCTCACTAACTTTATCCAACTTTTCTAGGATATTCTTGAAAAACCTTATAGGCATGGTTTTGAACTTTATATCCAGTCATTTGTTTTCCTCCATTTCTTTTGTTTGTGATCCCTTCCCTTGTTTCAACATTTTCACTATGCTGGGAGAACTTCTGTGTTGGATTCAGCCTTATGATAGCAGACTTGCAAAACCACAGAAGCCTCTCTGTTGAGCTTGGGATGGGTGGAGTCTCAGGGCTTAAGGGAGCGCCTTGCCTTCCAGTCGGCCCTGCCCTCCATGGCCCCTGAGTCTCACGTGACTGGTTAATGGCTGGAGTGGTCCTTGGGCGCTGCATACAGTGCCTCTAGACCGTTGCCTTTCAGGCTCCTCCTTTGCTCCAGGACCACACGAGTCTAGGTTCCCAGGGTTTCACCCCAAACTGGGGCTTAGTGGAGTCAGAAGTGGCACAGTTGGGAGGGTCTGTCTCCCACCCACTCACAAAAGCCAGAGGCACAATCAGCAGTCTGTCTTCTGCGCCCAGTGTCGTGCGCACCACCAGACCTTTGATCTTTTGTGACTCCCCTAAATTTTCATGCACCTCTCCCTTTTCACCGTCCAAACTCCCCCTGTATAAGTTTCGGCTAGATCTGGGGTTTTAGTGTTGTAAGATAAGGGGTTCAATGCCATTGGGAGTCTCTGTTTCCCTCCCACCAGAGAAAGCCAGCCAGGTACTCGGGCACATGCTCTCTCAGCGCACATTTCCATACCTCAGCTTTTGCAGTTCCTCTGGGTTTCTGTGAGCCCCTCTCATTCCTTCTAGCTGTGGAACTTTGACTCAGCCAGCTTTCCTGTGGTTCTGGATGATGTCTGTTCTGTCTTTTAGTTGTAGTTTTGAAATGGTTGTGTGAGGCAGCAGTGTAGGTGTTTACCTATGCTACCATCTTGGATTCTCCCAAAGAAAAATATATAAAAGCAGCAAGAGAAAAATAGTTCATTACCTACAAGGGAGCACCCAAACGACTGTCAGCTGATTTCTCAACAGAAACGATGCAGGCCAGATGGGAGTGGCAAGAAATATTCAACATGATGAATAGTAAGAACCTACAACCAAGAATAATCTATCCAGCAAAACTATCATTCAGAATTGAAGGACAGATAAAGAGCTTCACAGATAAGAAAAAGCTAAAGGAGTTCATCAACTCCAAACCAGTATTATATGAAATGCTAAAAGGTACTCTTTTAGAAGAGGAAGAAAAAAATGTTAAAGACAAAAAATTATGAATAATAAATACATATCTATCAACCAGTGAATCTAAAAATTAAGTGGATTAAAAATTTGATCAACGGAATAAACTGGTGAATATAATAGAATCACAAGCACAGAAAGGGAGTGGATTAATAATTTTCAGGGGGAAAGGGGTAAGGGGTGTACAGGGAGATACTGGGCAAAAATCATACACCTATGGATGAGGTCAACGGGAGGGAGGTAAGGGTAAAGGGAAGGGTGGGAGCCAGGTGGAGGGGAGCTATGGACGGGAAAAAAAAAGAAACAAATGTAATAATCTGAATAATAAAGATTTAATTAAAAATAAATAAATAAAGTAGCTACTAGTAAGTGCTTTTGCACACTAGTCCCTCTTTTTATTCTTTGATTTCCTCCCACTAAAGTTATTTCTTTTATTTTCAAGTTGTAAGTAAAAATCCCTTTTAATGGAAGGATTAATGGAATAGATGTCCTCAATAAAGTTTCTAGTAATTTCTGTGAAGTGACTTCTGAAGTGACCTCTTATAGCCCCAACAACAACAAAAGACAGTGAATGCACTTCCCCCAAAGCCTGCCTTGTACTATTAGTCAATGAAATGCATTTGGGTAATATTTTCTCTTTTGGATGATCTGTGCTTGGAAATTTCTGTATTAAAAAATAATAGAGCAAAATATGAGTATTTATAGGTGCAATTAATCCCCTGATTATGTCCCACTGAGATCTAAGGGTATAATGCATATTAAAAGTGTATTTTAAAGTTTCTAGTCTATAACACAGATTGACATCCATACCAAAATCATAGATTAGATCAAGCATGCCAAACTCACAGCCCGAAGGCCACATTCCTTGTTCAAAGAGGCACGCAGCTGGTGGGCCTCGAGTTTGACATGCTTGGATTAGATCGTAAAATCACCAAATTAACATACCTGCATATACTAGTGTGTGAGGGGTGCTAGCAAAAGTTCAACAAAACTTTTGTATTAACAAATGTTTGCTATCACCAATCTAATGTGATTAGGATTCCCCAATTTGGGGTACAGAAGAGGAGAAACTTTATGTAAATGAACAATTTGCAAACTGGGGAAACATAGCCTCTGGTTTAATGGCAAGTGTACTCCACTGAGGCAAAGGGGAAGTCTGCTTATAGAGAGGAAGTGGTCCTTGATTGGTCAATTTTTATGCAAATAAGGAATCCAAATTTGCTGGTTTGATTGGTCCAAATAGCACTGTCTTAATTGGTCTGATTGGTCACTACAGAAATGTTCTGATTGATTGGTAAATATGAAAATGAGAATATAGCTGCCCAGTTCCAATTGGGTAGGTCAGGTTTCATTGTGAAGTCGGATTCCAGGAATTCCTCTAAAAGGGTGGATTGGGACTGTAGGAGCACAGTGCAGGCCTACAGTTCAGTCCATGGCTTTTTCCTGAAATACAGTGTGTCTCCTGAGAGGCCTCTGTGAGCAATGCCTGCTAGACTCTGGTTATGAATTTAAGCCCAATTAACTACAAGGAGTCCCTCTTGGCAGATAATTTCTTCTCCTGGCTCACAGTTAACATAGAGGTTTACCTGGATAAAAGTTATAAAGTATGCACTTAATACCCAGCTAATAGCTTACTCTGGGTCGTTTTCATGTTTCCCAGTGTTAGAAAGAGAGCTTGTCAATGAGGCACCAGTAATTGCACGATGTTGGTGTACTGTAGAGGGACATTTAAAAACTTGATAAATTGCAAGGAGCACTGATGTCCCTTTATTAATCTGACCTTGCCTAGATTAGCCATTTTGGATTTCAGTTTCCATGTGCTCCCTCCTCACTGTAGTCCTCAAAGCAAGCCCTTGAAAAACCAGGCTCCCTCCCTCCTTCTAACTTGCTTTCCAGAAGACCCTACGGTCTTCTAATCCCTTTAGAGGCTTTGAAATACTGTTTCCCACCACAAGGTATCCTGAATATTCATCGAGAGGAGTGGCTCCGCTGCACACCCGGCTCCTGACAGCTGAGACCCGCTGAAAGGGCAAGCCAGCTGCAGGCTGAGAAAACAGTTCTCATTTTGTGTGCTGGGCTGACAAGCTGTCCAGCCTCGAGCCTACTCGAGACCACACATTGTGCATGTGTGGAAGGGGCTCTGCCAAGACGAATGGGCTTTTCTGAGGCAGGGCACAGGAGCTAAGTTAGAGGGCTTAAATCTCCCTGCCACCCACCTGCCAGGGCATGTGAAATTCCATTGATAAAAATTCAGGCATTATCCTCTCCAGGAGTTTGTCCCTTTTAAAGAATACAAATACCCCTTTGTGAGTAATCGCAGGCTTTTTATCCTCTGGTGGCACCTCTTCTTTTGCAGTTCTACCCAATGGAGACTCTCTCTTCTGCCTTTTCAGGGTTAATCACAATGGCTCCTCACTTTTTTTTAGTCTTTATTTTGAAGATCATCAAGCCATCTTATTTCTATCTCCCCTCCTCTCCATTGTTCTTCATTTAGCAGTATAGCATAGTGGTTGAAAGCCTAACACCCTGAATTAAAATGCCAATTTGACCACTTAGAATCTGTATGAATGTGGCATATTAACCTCTTTTGCCTTAGTTTCTTCATGTGCATATTGGAGGTAATAATACTATTATCACATAATGTTGGTCTAAGGATAAAATGATCTACATCTATATCTATATCTTTTATATGGTAGTAAATTATTATATAATATTATACTAATCATATAAAATATTAATGTATGATGGTCACATGTGTTTTACAAATACACATGAATACACACACACACACACACACACACACACACACAATGTTTGAAGAGTGCCAGGCATGTTTTGAACACTTAATAAATGTTATTATTATTATTTTCAATATGTTTTCATTGATTTCAGAGAGGAAGGAACAGGCAGAGAGATAGAAACATCTATGATGAGAGTAATTGATCAGCTGCCTCCTGCACCTGCCCACTGGGGATCAAATCAGTAACTGGAGCATGAATCCAACTGAACCATGACCTCCTGGGTCATGGGTCAACCTTCAACCACTGAGCCATATCAGCTGGGCTTGTTATTATTTTATCCTTTGACTGAATAAGACTGGCTGAAGACAGGTGAATGTAAAACAGAGTGGAAATTAGTTGGGGCGGGTACTAAAGGAAGTGGAGCCCCCTCAAAAGCAAAGTGTGAAAGAAATTTCATTCACCAAAGTCAAGCTGAAAGTCAGGCTGACCCCAGAGAGAACAGGAAGGTGAGCCTGCAGTGGGAGCTAGGATGCAGCTAAGAAGTGAGTGCCATTGGGGAAGCATTAGTCATCTGTGTATCCTATTTTGCCCATTTTTAAATTAGATTGTCATTTTTGGTGTTTAGTTGTATACTTTTTAAAAAAATAAATTTTGTATATTAATCCCTTATTAGATGTATCATTGGTGAATATGCTCTTCCATTCAGTGGGTTGTCTTTTCATTTTGTTGATGGTTTCCTTCACTGTGCAAATACTTTTTAGTTTGATATAATCCCATTTATTTATTTTTTCTTTTGTTTCTCTTGACTGAAGATCTATATCAGAAAAAATATTGTTATGAGAAATGTTCAAGATTTTACTACCTGTTTTCTTCTAGGAGTTTTATGGTTTCAAGTCTTACATTTAAAACCTTAATCTATTTTGAGTTTATTCTTGTGTATGGTGTAAGAAGGTGTTCTAGTTTCATTTTTTTCTATGTATCTGTCCAATTTTTCTAACACAATTTGTTGAATAAACTGTCTTTACCCTATTGTATGTTCTTGCCTTGTTTGTCAAATATTAATTGACCATAAAGGTGTGGGCTTATTTTTTTTTCCAAAAAAGCTACTGAAATTATGAGTTTCTTTATTGTCTCAGCAATATCCTCTCTTGACTAATAATACATATGCCATGCTCTTTCTCACTTTGGTGTCTCTATATTTACATTATGCCACTTGGAATGCCTCCCTGCTTTCCCATGCTGCAGTAAGTTGCTACACTCCTTAAAAAATCTTCCTTGTGCTCTTATTGCACTGTGCTTAGATTTTTGGGCTGAGTGATTGAATAGATCTTGAATATGAGAAAGAAGAAAGAGGGGTATGTTTGATAGAAAGGAAGAGCTTCAGAATTTGCATAATGAATCTGAGAATGGGCTATTTAGGCAGAGATGTCCAGAAGGCATTTAGATATGTGAGTCTGTAGCTAAGGATAGAGGCCGGAGCTAAAGGCTGGTAGAGAGTTGGGAGTCATCAGCATGGAGGGAGAAGTGGACACGTTTACCCAGGGAAACTGTAAAATAAGATAAGAAGAGGATGGAAGATGAAACGATGGAACTTAGAGAAACCCCAACATTTAGGGAAAAGCAAGAGAAAGCAGAGCCCTTACAAACTTCACAGTGACCCTGCAGGCTATTTAGGTTTAAGCACAAACTCTGGAAAACCAGGACTATGTTATTGATCAACATTTACAAATCTTACATTTAATTTGAAAGAAAACAGGGTACTGCGCAATCACAACTGTTGCGAAGACATGAAAATGTCTTTGAAGGTGGAATTGCTTGCTTTTATGTTAAGAAAACTTCCCTGTAAAAGTTTAGCTTTGATCATGTTAAAAGAAAGCATAGATTGATAAATTTAATTTAGAAACCTACCCTGGCTTTTTAAATCCTGGCTTTCCTCAACCTAGTCCTCTGACTTATATCAACTTAAAGGACTGAGAAAGTTTCAAGGGTTTTTAACTTGTCGTCCCTACACTCTTATTTTGTTTTGTGTGTTTTTCGTCATGTGATTGCTTTTGGGAGGTAATTATTAAATTGTTCTAAAGAGTCATTATATTACCACAGATATTTAAATGGCACCTGGATTGCCCTCATGGGTTAAGAAAGGTAGAATTGGAATGTAATTCAAGTCCAACCACTAAGGTTCTTTCAGTGCTGATACTATTTAACATCTATAGCCTTGGCGGCTCCCAGGTCCAGGTCTCTGGAATCGCTCTCTCTCGGAAGTGTAACTCCCTTTGAAATCAGTTCCTTGCCAAGAAAGGACGGTTTCCCTTTGATACAAAGATAAAGATTATATCAACAATTATATTGTCAAATAAAATTCCAAATGCATTAAACTGTGTTGCACATAATTTAATTCTTTCTTAAGTATTTGGGCAAATTTAAGTGTGTATGACATCTGTCCTCAATCTTAGGAATCTGTTGTAAAAATCACAGTTTATATGATATATAAATATACCACCATGTAGTGTATTTGATGAACATTATATATGAAAAGCACTAATTGAGAGCAAAAAAGAGAAGAACAGACAATGAAAGGCAGCTTGCCTTGTGTCAAGGGCACCACTCCAGGGTGACATCTGCTCATGAGCTGCTGGATAGCATTTTTCTCATACTGAAAAAATTATCCTTGTGATCTGCAGATTGACTGTCCTGTCCATGTGTTTATTAATTATTTTACATTTCATTTCATCAGGTGGTGGAAACCTTCACACGTCCTCTAAATGTATAATGCTCTGCTAGTCACAGTTGAATCATTGCTGTAACTAACATTTTGTTTGTCAGTGTGTCTCTGCCTATTACAGACTAGTCTTATCAGGGCTTATATAACATCTTCAATTTCCACATCAACTCTACAATATAGTCATTATAGTTTTTGTTTTATAGGTGAGGAAGCTGAATCTTGGAGAGGTTAGTAAATTGATTTAGGTCACAGCTGGTGAGTGATAGAGTTGGAGTCAAAGCCAAGACTGTCTGCCTCCAGAGCTCATGCCCTTACTGCGAGACCTTGATGCTTCTCACTCCTGCTACTCTAGAGTTCTTCCTCATGCACTTGGAAGCTCCAAGTTCATGAGCCAGCCCTTGGGAGAGTTTGGTGAGTTCATTTTGAGGAACTTGAAAATTCTCTAACCCTGGACTTCCAATTCCACTCATCTTGGAGTTTCTGCCTCCTTAGCAACTAGCCTTGTCAGTGGCTGACCTGTTTAGTGGTGGCTGGGCCCTCTTCTTGGCTCTGCCTCTAACTCATAGGGTGATCTGAGATGTCACTTAACCGTTTCATGTCACTGGTTCTTCAAATATAAAATGGAGGCATATTAAGAATCACTTTCTTTCCTGAGAGCTTCCACTGACTAGCCAATTAGGCCTGGGGCTACATTTTCGAACCATGAAGCATGTTAATTCAAGTCATTAAACGCTTATTGAGTGCTTGCAGTGTGCAGACCAGGTGGAAGCATGGTGTTCCTGACCTGCTGCGGCACTATTCTAAATATTTCCTTCATTTTGCATCTCTGTGAGACTCCAACCCACCTCTAAGAATGCCTTTATCTCCACCTACATGTTTAATTCCTCTCTGTGCTAAGACTTACTCTTGAGTGCTCACTCTACTTTGTTTGCAGGGAACTATAGCATAGTCCCTTCTTGTCCTATAGGAAAATTGGTTAGAATTCAACCAGCTTGGAAAATGACCTTTTCTTACTCTATTAAACTGATTCTGTTTCTCTGGGTTGAAGCATGCCATTGTCCATACAGATCTACACTATCAGCCCAGAGGAGCATACTTTTTATTTCTTATTTTAAACATACATCTGACATAACATTGAGTCTTCACACCGTGAGATCATGATCGTGGCAATAGAATTGGCATGTGTTTGGAGTTCTGTGACAAGTACTACCAATATCCATAAGCCTGAGAGACAACATTCCTGAGATTCCCAGGTCAGATCTTCCTTGGTCTCTGTGCCAGCTCTTGAGATAGCAGCATGCTGTGAACAAATCCAGGATTGGGTTTATCCTTTCTGAAGCCAACTCTCCAAAGGTTGAAAGTTTACCCTAGACTCTCGATTCCAATAATTACAAGCTGTTGTTGTTCCTTGTGATTAAGCCCCTATCCCAGTGGTTGGCAAACTCATTAGTCAACAGAGTGGCAAACCTCGGCTTGTGAGCCACAGTTTGCTGACCACTGCCTTAGTCTATTGAACTTGTTTCCTCATATTTTCATTGGGGATCTTTTAATAACAAGGCAGGTTTCTGGGACTCTGCTATGAGAAGTTATGGAGCTGATGGATATTTTTACATGTGTGTACATTTGCTTTTATTCTCTCTCTCTCTTCCTCTCTCTCTCTCTCTCTCTGTCTGTCTCTCTCTCTCTCTCTCTCTCTCTCTCTCTCTCTCTCTCTCTCTCTCTGTGTGTGTGTGTGTGTGTGTGTGACCTATTAGAGGGAAGAGCACATTTGGCTGGAAGCCTGGGATAATTTAATTTCTACTATTTGAGAGACATTAATTAAGGTAGTGAATGTTTCAAATTCTTAGTTACCTTAGGGATACCAATGGAAGGTGTTCAAAGAACCTGCACCATAGTTAAAGATAGGTAGTGTGTGCTAGAAATGAGCAACCCTGGGTTCCAGGAGCAAAACTACTGGAGACAGTTGGTGGAGGATTCATTGACTGTCTAAGGAAAAGGCAGCGTGAGTCTTAATGCATCATCCCATCAAGTTTAAGCAGTATCCATTTCATGAAGCTTTGGCCTGAGCTAGGTGATACCCAGTGACTTGAAGCAGTGAACTAAAGGGAGAAAAAATTACCATTTTGGAAGAAAGATAGCAAACAACTGAACTTGAAGAAAAAAAAAGTTGGGACAATTCTGTCAAAGCCACTTCTCTTCTGGTATTATCTTTGCAAACCAAATTTCATTAGAAATATGAAAATGGGTAAAACTTTTGAGATAAGCTCTTGTCTGCTGGACTTTTTCATCCAAGATCCTTTACTTATCAGATCCAAATACATCTTAAGGGCTTTGTCTTTTCTACAAAATGTATTCGTCCAACACAAGTAGGTTTGAAAGATTAAAGCCAGTAGGGGAGGGTTTGACGGATTGGGAATGTACTAGTGTTTTCTGAGATTGAGATCACATTAAAAAAAAAGTTATTTATTTTTCAAATTTAAATTATTTATTATTTACCGTATTACATAAGTCTCCCTTTCCCCCCATTGACCTCTTCCTGGCTGCCCCCAGCTCCCAGCACATGCCCTTCCCCTCCCACTTCCATCCCTGTCTATGTCCATTGGTTATATTCATATGCATGCATACAAGTCCTTTGGTGGATCTGGTTGGGATCACTTTTTTAAAAAAGCCTTTTAAAGTAATGACTGGCATGATAGAAGGCCTGGCATCACAAATAGCAATCCTAGACAAAGCAGTTCAATAAATTCATTAGCTGCACTTTTTTTTTTCTTACTGTAGCACTTCATTATCTGAGATGCAGTTGCACTATAAGAATGGCCACCACTGGCTGAAATGCCTCCTGAACAATAAGATTTCCTTTAGATAAAACATTGTGGTTACTCATCTTTTATTTCTAGCATTTGCTTTGGAGGAGCTTCTACTGCTCTAGGAATGTCAGCCGAACTGACTTTCCCACAGACCCTCAGTCCTATTATTTATGGAATCAGCGATTTTATTCATTATTATGTCACTGTAGGACTGGCTTATTGCTAATTTTAGAAGCTCTTTTCTCTTTGGACCAGACAAGTCATCAAATGGCCTGGTTTGCCTTTGGGAAGGTAATAAATCAAAAGTATTTAAAAAAACACACAAATGTACAAATTAAAAAAAGAAGTAAAAAACATTTACTTTGACCTTTTAAAATTCTAACTAATCTAGAAAACTAGAGAATTTCCTTAGAAACATAGCAGAGAGGCCCATGATTGCTTTATAAAATCATCATTCAATTTCATACATTTCAAAACCCTCTCCCTCCCAGACCCCCCCTCCCCACGCCCACAATTAGAAGAAATATTGTGACAAGTATTTTAAATTTTCACTAGCAGGAATGCACCCTGGGACCAAGGTCCTGCCATTTCCAGATGGCACCTTTAGAATTTCCTTCCATTTAGCATTGCTAACATGTTACTGCTTTGACTGAGGCAAGATGAAGAATCAGCGCAGCAACTCAGTGCAAGTAAATACAAATGCTATCAAATATTGCTAAGTTTTAAGAAGTTGTTAACTTCGTGCTCTGTGAATATAAGGATCGCAATAGGGTAAAATATGTGTGAATCCATATTTTCCTCAAATAAAAAGATTGGTCCATATAGCTTGTTCCCTTCAATATATTACATGTATTCCAAGCAAATAATTTAAAGGCATGTGCAAACATTTAGCTATAAGTTGATAATAACAAAAAAATGGAAGTAACCTAACATTTAGGTTTCCCAACCTGATAGGAATAGTTAAATAAAGAATGGCACATGCATAACATAGAATTCTTGTAATGCTCAAAAAGAAGTTGCAGAGGAGCATTTAGTGACATATTAAGATGATAAAAAATGTACTGAGTGGAAAATGTAGCTCACAAAATAGTACATAAATCCCTTTTGGGTCACAGGACTCTGAGAATTTGGGTAAACGGTTTACCTTGGGCTTCCTTTCTCCTATCTCCTTTCTCCCAGCAACTGTCAGCACCGTACTGTTTCATCTGGGATGATCTTTTCTGAGCTTTGCTTCTGTTAGTTTACCCGTAAAACCTGAGTTTCTCCATGGTTTGCAAGTTAGGTAAATCATGTAATACTGGACTTTGAAACTTTCCCTTACATTTTATGTAAACAGAAAGGTTTCATGCATACCTTGCTGAAGATTAAATCTGCTCCTTGCAGATGATTTTAATGTTCTTAGTGCTCATCTTGATGGCCATTCATTCATTCATTTTCACATGCAAAACACTCAGTGCAGAGCCTCAGATGTAATAAACAAACGTGAAAGTAATAACTGTTATTTTTGTGCATATGCACGACTTATCCATCAGATCCTATTGAACATGGTTAGTCAGTGGTGAATAAGATAGATATGGGTCTGCTGTCCTTCAGCTTTTTTATATTTAGTGGGGAAATAAGACATCAGTCAGCAACTAAAGAAAAAAAAAGGGGGGATGGTGTTACTAAGTGGAGATAGCATCATGCAAGAATATATTGGGCCACTCAGCCTTTTCTGAGGTGTCATGAATACTAGGGCCCTAAAGGTGAATTGAGATTAGATTGGAAGGTAGAGTGGATGGAAAGTAAACAGCATTCCATCCAGAGGGGATAGCATGTGCAAAGGGCCCTGAGTGGACACTTGACCCAGATTCCTGTAGGTTTCTGTCATTGAGGGAAGGTATATATATTCTTAGTCATTGGCAGTCAAGAGAGGTGTAGATATAACTCCTCCAAAATGGACTTCATTCTGTTTTCAAAGGTTATCTTTCTTAACTCGACTTAGAAAATGGGATGTCTGCTACAATTATAGCGAACTTTGCTATACCTCCCAGGATATGTAGAATGTATTATGTGAGAAGTAAGCCAGTAAGGTTTCAACTACAAATCTCAAACTTGAACACCTGGCTCTTAGTTCTAAACTGCCTTACTTGTCCTTGAAATTTCAAGAGTGTCACTTCAAACTCTGTCTTAATAAAATCAAATTGAATTCAGAGTTCTGAGTTCATAAAATCCTCAGTATTCTTAATCTTACATACTACATCTATAATTTTGGTATTAAGTGGGATTAATTGAACATGGGACAGCATTCGGTCGCCATTATTTTTCGGGTGGGAGGGAGAGAGAAAGGTTTTGCTTGCCCATAGTGTGTATAGATGATCTGACTTGCTTCCTTTGAAGCCCATTTGAATACAAAAGTAGATGCGAGTTCATCAGGAATTACAGGTCTGGTAGATCATTTTGTAGGTGCACTTGATTGGAGTAGACCCTCTTATCAAGTTTCAGTTATACCAAATTGTTTAACAGGCTTGAGTCCATAAAAACCAGACATTCTAGAAGAGAAAGTTCAGTAAAAGTTCAGAGGCATGTGACAGAACCACTTTGCAAACATTATTTTCCCATATTTAAGCAATACTACCCTCCCTCTTCCTACATAACATCGTGTAAGATAATACCACAAACAAATGCCCAGACAGATGCTGAATTATTTATAAGCACGGGCTAGTGATGTGTATTGGAGAGAAGAAATAACAAAGCAAGAAATAATGTTTCTGAGACTGATAAAGTAAAAGGACATAAGCTAATGTGAGTGAACAATATCTCTAGAGATTTACACCCACAGGAAAGCTGTACTGTCACTTGGTTCATGCAGATCTTTACTTGAGAATAGAAACAATAGAATTATTTGTACTGTATTATTTAATGTTTTATTTATAACTTTTCAGAAATTTCCATAACCAGCATTATTTAGTCACAGATGTCTTCACAATTCAGGATCACAGGCTCTGACAGCCATATTTTTTTTCCCACAGGGATGATTTGTAGTATCTCTCTGATGTTTGACAATTTGGAATCTTCCGGTCCTTGCCTATTCACTATTGTATTTTTACAACAGACCACGTCAGCAATGGCAATTAGAAGATTAAGACATGCTATTCCAGTGCTTTTTTTTTTCTCCCAAAAGAAATAGCTAAAGACTGTCTGTTTCTAAGGACTTACTTTGTTGGTTTGTGTTTTTTTTCAGATGTGAGTAGCCAAGACAGTATTTAGATTTTGGCCATAAACCAAGAGAAAATCTCAATGGTTGCCACTGGGGTTGGTGTACAGAAGAGCCAAAGTCTTAAGAAGGCCCTTTCTCTTTTCAGAGAGTTATTTTAGGATGGAGTTGTGCTCCCCAAATCTTCCTGATAAACTACATTGACTAAATCCTCCTAATGTTTAAGGACCAAAACCATATTTAAGTTAAATCATAGTTTTAACAATTAAAATATTGATAATGCCCTCTATTCCTAATTAGGATTTAGAAGGTCCATAATGTATTTTCCTCCATGCTGGTGGGGATGTTTTTTATGAAGTCATATTTGTCTTTCTTTTACTCTTTCCACCAATACCTAGAACAGTGCCTGGCTCAGAGTAAGTACTCCATAAATGTGTCCCCTCAGTTGATCTGTTGGATGAGTCAAAAAGTAGCATCCACATCAGTATTAGAGAACATTTGCCAAATATAATGATTTTGGTTTCAGTGATTGATAACCCTGGCCTTTTCAGGCTATGCCTTCTGAGAGAGAACACATGAGCATTGGGTGATAGATGGGCTGGTAATAAATTCCCATGCAGTTGAATCACTGCCATCAGTGCTCCGGTCCTGTTCCTTCCTGTGACAGAATCCAGGTAACTCATTCACAGGCCCCTAACATTTGTGAAGGCTGAGACAAAAGTATCAATAAAGTTACTTAAATGTTTTAAATCAAGATAATAAATTATAAAATACTAGAGGCCCAGTGCACAAATTTGTGCATGGGTGGGGTCCCTCAGGGTGGCCTGTGGGAATTCAGCCCCAGCTCACACCCCCAGCCTCACAGCCCTGCAGCCCTGCAGCCTGGCCTGGTGCCCCACCTTGGCCTGGCACTGCCCCCTCACCTGCTCCACCATCCCATCTGTGTGTGTGAGGGTGCTGTGCTTCCAGCATGCCCCCTGCCCATCACCACTGGTTGCCATCTGCAGGGTGATCTGTTGGGGTGATCGGGCCCCTGCTTGCACCCACCTTGGCCTGGTACCATCTGCTCACTGGCTCCACCATCCCGCCATGGTCTCGCTCTCATTGGGGCCCATAGGGTCTGCAGTGCCTCCACTACAACCCACTGCCATGTTCTGCGCCACCCCCTGGTGGTCAGTGCACATTATAGTGAGCGGTTGAACTCCCAGTCTAACTCTTGGTCAGACAATTAAGCTTTATTATGTAGGATATGCTATTCTTTGAACCCAAAAGTGGAACACGAAAAAAAATTTGTCTTTCAGTACCATTGCAAAAACTGTATTTTTTTTTTTTATCACTGCAGTGATCTATACCATTCACAGTGAGAGGAAAGACTGGGCACGGTAACTGTCTTCTTCTCTTACCTAAGTGCTTTAGCTGCTCAAATCCGCTCCCTCCTCACCCCCTCAAGGAGTGTTCATCTCCAAGAGGTCCGAAGCAGCAAAAGCCACAATCTGTGATGGCATCTGGATGCAAGGCAAGAGATGCAGGGAATTGTTTCTCTGAGGCCTGAACAGAGTAAGTCAGGAGAGCAGACCCAGAGCCTGCACGACAAAGCTGTCCATGTGTTCCTTACAATCTTTTATTCTTTGTGGTTGTGACATATGGGGCTCTCCAAAGTATGGTCCCCTCTTGCCTGCATCTAAAGACAGTATGTCTTGCAGATTCTTCCTGGAAGCCATTAAGCTTTTCTTATAATTGTCACTGGAGCCACTCCTGCTCTGCTGACTGCAGACTTAATCTGCTCTGACTGAGGGTGAGCTTTCTTTCCAACGATTCTTTCATTAGTGTCTTGAATGGACAGACTGATCTTTTCTATTCCCTAATAGACTTCTTTTTGGGGAATGTGAAAGGCGCCCTAGAGTTGGCTCAGAGGATATTGGGGAAACATTAGCCTGTGTATTATCTGAGAGCATCCTTCCACACCAACAGTCCGCCAGAGCCTCTGGGCAAAATTCAGGCATCTGGATCTTTGACCTCATCCCCTAACCCAGTGGTTGGCAAACTGCAGCTTGTGAGCCACATGCGCCTCATGAGCCGCGGTTTGCCGCTCTGTTAACTAAAGAGTTTGCTGACCACTGCTCTAAGTAAATCATTTAGCTTCTGGAGTACATTTACTTTATCAGTCAAACAGTGCTTCTTTTACTCGTAATCAGATATTTATTGAGTACTTACTAATTCCAGGCATTGTTTTAGGTGTCCACTATGCCAGGAAAGGGCAGTAGGGGACTGTGTATAAAAGGATAGATACAAAGGGTCCAATTTTAAAATAGGTCAAAAAAAGATTCACTGGGAAGGCCACTTTTGAGCAAACAGTTGGAGGTAGTCGCAAAGTGAGCCATGAGGGTATTTGGGGAGCCATTGTTCCAAACAGAGGCAATAGCTAGTGCAAAGGCCCTCAGGTAGGAGGGAGCCAGATGTGCTGAAAGGAGAACGAGGAGACAAGTGTAGCTGCAGCAAGTGAGCAAAGCAGACAATAGAGGCAAATGGGGTCAGAGGGGAACTAGAGGGAGCTAAGTTGTGGGTGGTCTTGTAGGCCATGATGAGGACTTAGGTTTATGGTTGTTGTTTTTTTAAAAAAATATATATTTTTTATTGATTTTAGAAAGGAAGAGAGAGGGAGAGAGAGAGAGAAATATCAATGATGAGAGAGAATTATCGATTGACTGCCTTCTGCACGTCCCCTACTGGGAATCAAGCCTGCAACCCAAGCATATGCCCTGATTAGGAATCATACTAGTGACCTCTTGGTTCCTGGGTCAATGCTCAGTCACTGAGCCACACCTGGCAGGGCAGGACTTATGTTTTTAACCTGAAAGAGGATGAGAATTCACTGGAGGGCTGTGAGCCTAGGACTTGTGTTTTGGAAGGAAAGCTCACTCTGGCTGCTGTGCTGAGAATAGACTGTAGGTGGGCAAGGACAGGAAGCAGAGGCACAGGTCAGGATGCTGTTGCCTCCAGCAGGAGATGATGGTGATTTGGACCCGGAAGAAGAGAAGATGTGGAGGTGGAGGGAGGTGGTAGGATTCTGGACATATCTTGGAAGTAGAAATAACAGGGTTTGCTGGTGGTTTGGATTGAGTGTGAGAGAAATAAAATAATAAAGGAGGCCTCCGAGATGCGTGTTATGAGCAATTGGAAGAATTGTGTTGCATGAACCAGGATGGGAAAGTTACGAGAAACAAACTTGGGGAAGGGGAGATGGAGAATTTAGTGACAATAATATCCCCCTTGCCTCCCTCATGGAATTAAATGTGATGATTTATGTGTAATTTATCATCTAAATATGACTAATTGATCCTAGCATTTGAAGACTCGTCCCCTTCTTATTCTGAAGGTCTTATTCTGAATTGGTCTGTTCAATGCATATTCTCCTTTCTTTCACTCAGGTGGTTCTAGGGGTGGGCAAAGGGTTTCTAGCACAGGGACTCCCAGATTTGAAAGGCACAATCTGAACTATGTTTAGGTGGATTTTAGAATAGGTCCTCACAACCATGACTCAAGTATGACTTAACAGTTAATACCTTTATTTCTCCCTGGCAGAATAGTGTTTCTAATTTTTC
>PVJN01045082.1:0-17051 GCA_004026805.1 Lasiurus borealis
TCTTCCTTCCTCCTTTCTCTCTCCTCCCTCCCTCTCTCCCTCCCTTCCTTCCTTTCTTCCTTCCTTCCATCCTCCCTCCTTCCCTCCCTTTCTTCCTTCCTCCCTTCTCTCTCATTCCTTCTTCCCTCCCTCCCTCCCTCCCTTCCTTCTTTCCTTCTTTTCTTTTTTTGGATTATAGCTAGCCTAGTGGATGTGAGGTGCTATTTCATTATGGGCTTTTCATTTCCTTAATGAGTATCTCTTCCTGTGCTTGTTGGGCATTTGTACCTTCTTTGGCAAAATGTCTACTCAAGTCCTTTGCCTATTTTTAAGTTGGGTTGTGTAATAGCTAATTTTGTGTCAACTTGACTGAGCCTGAGGTGCCCAGATATTTGGCCAAACATTATTCTGGGTGTTTCAGAAGAGGGGGTGTGGGGGATTGTATTTTTGGATGAGCATAACGTTTAAATCAGTAGACTGAGCAAAGCAGATTGCCCTTCCTGACATGGGTGGGCCTCATCCAATCAGTTGAAGGCCTGAACAGAACAAAAAGACTGGCTTCTCGAGTCAGAGAGCATTCCTCGGGCTGATTGCTTTCACAGTGGGACGCTGTTTTTCGGGGTCTCCAGACTTGAGCTGGAACTACGCCATCTGCTCCCCTGGGCCCCCAGCTTGCTGATTCACCATGCAGATCCTGGGCCTTGTCAGCCTCCGTAATCATGTCAGCTACTTTCTTATAACAAATTTCTTTCTCTATCCATACGTCTCTGTCTCCTACTGGTTCTGTTTCTCTGGGAAACCCTAAGTAATACAAGTTAGTTATCTCTTTGTTGTTAAGCGGTAAGAGTTCTTTATATATTCATGATGCTAGACCCTCACCAGATGTATGATTTAAAATTATGTTCTTCCCCGGGACATCTGTAATACTTTCCACAATAAAGATAAATCTTAAAAAAAATATTTTCTTAAAAAAAATTTTTCTTTCCTCCAGGAAGGCAGACCCTTAAAAGGCAATAAACATGGAGTGGAGTACGTGTAGAAGGAAGCACCAAGCACAAAGCAGAACGGAAGCTCTGAGAAGTAAGTCTCACCGTGTTTGTTTATTGTGGGACCCTCGATGGGCCTGGCACATAGTAGCTGCTCAATAAAGACTCATAAGTAACAACGAGCAACTGAACTAGAGTGCCAGGGGGAAGGAGCCTCTTAGCAGAGGCTCGAGGCTTCCAGAGGCCTCGTCAGGCAGGGAAGGAGCAGTGGTTCCGGTAGAAGGAACAGCCCATGCGAAGGCCCAACGACAGAGGGGGGGCATGGTGATGTTGGGGATTGCTATCTAGTCAGAGCAGAGACGGCAGGGCAGGATGCAGGGCTGGGGGCCGGGGGCAGGGACAGCTAACTGGGGGTGGGAGAGGGGAGCGCGCAGCAGAGAGGTGAGAGGGGAATGGCGAGCCCGGGAGGGATCAGAGATGGGGGCTTTGTAGACCGTTAAGGAGTGTGGCGCTCTCTGAGCAAGAGCGAGGGAGCACAGAGCAGTGGTGGTTCAACCAATGAGTGGAAACCTGGAAGGCACAGGGATGTTTTCAAGGTGCCAGCAGGGGACGTAGGTAACAGAGGGGGTGGGTGGGCGGGGCGGCACGGAAGAAGAGGATGGGGCCTGGCTTTTTTTTTAAAGGTTGTTGGTTGTTTTGTTTGTTTGTTTTTAAATATATTTTATTGATTTTTACAGAGAGGAAGGGAGAGGGATAGTTAGAAACATCGATGAGAAAGAGACATCGATCAGCTGCCTCCTACTGGGAATGTACCCCCAACTAAGGTACATGCCCTTGACCAGAATCAAACCTGGACAGAATCGAACCTGAAACCTTTCAGTCCGCAGGCCGACGCTCTGTCCACTGAGCCACACCGGTTTCGGCTGGGCCAGGCTCCTTGAAGTTTGAATCCTGTCTCTGATCCACCATTAGGCCAAGCGTGGGGTCAACAAGTAGGTCGTGGAGTACCTGCCAACACCTCTAACGCCCCCTCTCCACATGTGCACAGCAGGGTGACCCGGGCTCCCTGGCCTGAGTGCCCGGCCTGTGGCAGCTGCCCTGGGCCGTGGGAGACCCACAGCTGACCTCGCAGCAAGGAGGACGCGTCTTCTTCCACTTCCCCCATCAGGCCCAGGGAGGGCGGCAGCGAAGGTAAGACGAGTGCGGACCCTTTGTGGCACGGACGGGGGCCCCCGCTGGCTGCCCCTTCTCTGGCTGGAGCGCCCCCTGGACTTGTGTCCCACCCTCTGGACCTGACCTCCGGTTCCGCCAGAAACCCACAGGCCAGGGTCACCCAGCTTGAATGTTGCCAGACTAACTGTCCCTGTAGAGGGGCCTGGGGTCACGGGGGCGTCTTCCCGGCCAGGGGGAGGCAGAGGACGAAGCCTGGTCCCTGCTGTGGGAGGGGGTGGGGGTTTTCCAATCAGTGGTGAAACCAGACCCCTAACTCAGCAGCCACCTCCAGAGCCCGTGTCCTGCCCTAACCGGTTACAGACGGGGGGTGAGGTGGGGAGCGGTTTGTACGCAAACAGTGTGTGCTGCCTGGATGGGTGTGTTTCCACTTTGATCAGCGGTGTGAGGTGGGAATGTTACCTAACATCGAACCTCCGTTTGCTTCGCCTGTGAAAAGGAGGAGGTTCTCTTCCTTGGAGGCTACGTGTGCATTAAGAGGAGGTACTACTAAGCGTCTGGCACGTAGTAGGTGTTCTAAGGGGGAAGAGGCAGATTGGGAGGGCAGCTCTGTCCAGCAAGCCCATGGCGTCACGAGGAGAGACTCCCCATCCCCAACTTTTCTCTTCCATTCTCCTCGTCTCCCCCCCAACCCCCACCCCGCTCGGATCCGTCCTCCTGACTGCCCTCACGCACTCTTCCCTCGCCTCCCTGCGTCCTCTCCTTGCTCCAGGACATCCAATCCATCATCCAGCCCTCTGCCCGCAGGCAGGCTGTCCCCCTCTTATCAAAAGCCACTCAGGAGCCGATCTGCGGCTCTCCCTCCCGGCCCAGCTCCCTCTCTACCCAGCCTCTCCCAGACAGAAGGGGACCGAGATAATGAATGGCGCTCCTCTGCGCATAACAATGAAGACGAGCAGACGGTTGAGATGATGGGCAAACGGAGAGGAGCGTGTGGAGGGGGGCGAGGAGGTGCTGGGTGGAGGCGGATGCGGGGGGGGGGGGTGGATGCTGGAGTCTGATGACTAGGAGCCTGCAGATGGGGTGCCTCAGTGAACATTGGCTGCGGCATTAGCGGGACCTCTGGAGGCGTGAATGGGGACGAGGAGCTTGCTGGGATTTTTTCTGGTTCTGCTGGAGCTGCTGGGGGGTCTCGCCAGCATCAGCGAATACGGCAGAGGGGGCTGCGGGGCCCAGACGTGGGGCAGGAAGCCCTTCTTCCCGATGATTTCCCGTGAGTCCCTGAAGCCAGCTGTTCCTGCAGACCTGCCCCTGGGCTCTTTAGTAGCCAATCAAGTCTTTGTTTTTTTTCTTCCTCTTTTGCTTAAGTCATTCAGAGTTGGGTTTCTGTCATTTGTGATAAAAAGGGTTTTAATGGGTATCCATCCGTCCGTCCATCCGTCAGTCCGTCCATCCATCCATCCATCCACAAGTCCTAGCTGTGTGGGCTTAGACACATCCCTTCCTCTGGAAGGATCTGTAAAGTGGGAGGCTCCCACCTCCCTCTGGGGTGGTTTCCGGGGTTAATGGGACACCCTGTGGAGTGCTGTGCTCGGCAACAAGGCAGGGGAGGGGCGCAGGAGAGCGCTCTTTCACCCCCTCTTTTCTGTCTAAAGCCTGCCCTCCCCCCCAACAAACAAGTGTGCCTGCAAAGCCAAGGACCCACTCCCGCCCCCCAGCCCTTTGCTCAGGATCCTTTCAGGCAAAAGAAATCCAATTGGTTCAGCCTTTATTGTTTCTCCAGCATTTTCCAGAAGAAAGGTGTCATTTGAGGGCCGAAGGAGGACAGGGGGGAGTAAAAAATAACATAAACAAACTGAACAGCAACAGAGGAGGGCGACGGGAGGGGCGGGGGGCGGGGGTCGGGGTAGAGAGGCGGGGCAGCCAGAGCCTCTTAACTTTCAGCCACCAGAGTGGAGAACTCTGCAAGAGAAAACCACAGAGAGGTGAGTCAGAGGGGCACTGCCCGACCGACCGACCGACCGACCGCTGGGCCCCTGCAGGCCTTTCTCGGTCCTCACTTCTGTGCAGACCTGGCGCGATGGGATGATGGGTGTGGAAGGAAGAAGGGAAGGAAGGAAGGGAGGGAAGGAGGAGGGAGGGAGGAGGGAGGGAAGGAGGGAAGATGGAAGGAAGGAAGGAAAGAGTGAACGTACTGTGCCTTTCACTTCATGCTGCCATGAGCCGACAGATTATCAGAAAAGACAATGATAATAGCAATGGTGATTTCTGAAAGCTGGTCACAGGCCATCACTATTTTGAGCACTTTATATATTATATATCTCATTTGACGCGGCACTAGTCCCGGGCTGTGCGTCGCATATTATTCCTGTTCTACGAATGGGGAAAGCCAGGCGGGTCCGGCCGTTTGTACCAGGAGGCGGCAGAGCCAGGCTCCAGGCCCCGGTGTGTGCCTCTGAGATGCCATGTCCCCAGCCTGCGGAGACAGAGGCCCCAGGAAAGTCTCGTCGCCTCTAGAACGTGGAGTGTCCTGAGTGGGGATCTTTCCTGGCCACTCATCTAGTTGGTCCTGCCCATGAAGGCCACAGACTCCCAGGCCCTGGCCTTGGACTTTCTGACCGAGGAGGCCGGGGGAAAGGCTGAGTTATTTTTCTGGGTAGAAGGTGGTCCCGGTGAGCAGCCAGATTCCAGAACCTCTTCCTCAGGAGGCCCCCAAGCACGGGACAGGGCACAGCTCATGGAGTGAGCGCAGCCGGTGCTCGGGATAAGCCGAGCCCTGTCTCCCACGGCTCCTCGCTTACCCTCACCGGCCCGCAGGGGCCTGGGAGGGATTGCCCCATTTCCCAGAAGGAAAAACAGAGGCCCGAGAGGAGAAGTGACTGCAGAGCCTCCCAGTGAGGGGAGACCAGGGGACTTGGGGGAGGTGGGAGAGACGGCCCCTGCCCTGCAGAAGCTACTTGTCTAGTTGGAAGGACAACGTCTGGCCGGAAGTGCTCCAGCCGCTAGCCTCTCTGTGAGTCTGACACGCGGAGGGCGCGGTCACCGCAGGACCTTGGCACCTGTTGCTCGCCCAGCTGGTGTCTCTCCGACCTCCTCAGGGCTGGCTCCCTCGCTCACTGGGCCTCCCCCCCACACCTCCCCTCAAGAGGCCGTCTCTGGTCCCTCGGCGAGCCCCACCTTTTGTTAGATCCACAGCACTCAGTCGCTCAACATACTTTGGAGTGTTGCGTGCACATTCCTTTGTTGCCTGCCTCCCTGACAGGAGCATGAAGCTTCAGACCCCCCTGGCCTCGCTCACGGCTCATCACCCCCGCCCCCCGGCTCTGTGCCTGCCCCTGAGGGGCCCCGTGTGGGTGTGAGACTGAGAGGCTCAGGGACCTCACCGCCACCGGGGGGCGGGGGCCATCTCTCCATGCAGCCGCAAAGCCTTCACAGGGAAGGGGGCTGTGATGGCGTCCTATCAGCAGAGGCAGGACCCATGGGGAAAACAGGGAGAGGGGAAGAGATTGCAGAGGGGGTTCCAAGGGAGGAAAGCAGGGGGTGCTCTGGGACAGCCCAGCAGCGGCCTGGGCTGCAGTAGGGCTCCTTCACTGCTGGGCAATGTGGCCTGGCCTCCAGCCTCGTCCATCGCCGGCTCGGAGGAGTCAGGAGAGACGGAGGGAGCTCAGGGGGTCCTTGGCTCCCCCCCTCCCCAGCTGCCCTGCCCCGTGTTCCACATCCTTTCGGGGGTGGGGTCCTCTCTGTGGTGGTCAAAGCGGGTGCTGAGACCTTTATTTGCCACTAGAGGTCGGATGCACGAAGTTCGTGCTAGGGGCTTGGCCCTCGCAGACCCGGCTTCATCCGGAAGGACGTCCGGAAGGTCGTTCGGCTGTCCGGTCTAATTAGCATATCACACTCTTATTATTATAGATCAGGGGCCCGGGGAGTCTCTTCTCTGTGGTTTTTCTCTCCGGGAGACAAGAGGACCAGAGTTGCCACCCCCCCACCCCCCACATCTATGTGGCTCTGAGATGCCATGTCCCCAGCCTGCCGAGACCGAGGCCCCAAGTCAGTCCTGTCGCCGCTAGAAAGTGGGAGTGTCCTGAGTGGGGGCCGCATGGGTGGGGTGAAGAGCAAGGGGGGCCCTGCGTGCTGGGAAGCGGACTCTCTGGGTGTCAGGCTCTTCCCCATCTGTCACTGTCGCTAGAGGGAGGGGCAGCGACAATTCCTTGTGAGAGACGACAAAAACGGGATGGCAAGTGGCTCCAGAGAGGCAGGAAGACATCTCTGGGGCCCCGTGTGGATGGTCCTGCCCTCGGACTCCGGGCCAAGCGCATGTGTGACTCCTTCCCGTCACCCTGACCCATGGTTACGGCAGAGGCTGGCGCTGGGGGCCTGGGTGGGGGTGCACGGACCCGCCTTGTGTTGGCAGCTTTCGGTAAGCTGGCGTTACTTCCGGGTCAAACAGAAAAACAGAAACCAGCCGGACCAGCACGCGTCTGAGCCCACACGGCGGGACCTGGGCCCTCCCCTCGCCGGGGGCCAGCCTGGGAAATGCAGCCGCCTCTCCTGTCCCAGGCTGTCCCTGAGGAAAGGCAGTGCCCGGAGGTGGGGCCTGAGTGTCACCTCAAAGGGGGAGAGTGGGCGGGTCCTCCAGCCGGTCCTGACACTCCCCAGGGCCACAGACTGGACAGAACCCAACACCAAACCCTAAAACCCCCCACCAGCCAGGTGTCCCCGCATTCGCTTTCTCAGCATGAGCTCCTGAGACCCTACAGGCGGCTCTTGGGAGATGTCTTCCATCTCTCACCGCTAGCGCTGGCTTGGCCTGGCCCATTTGCAGAGAATTTAAACTTCTTCCTCTCTCAGTGCCTCATGGGGAGTGTTCTGCACGCGTTATCTTAGGGCATCCTCACGCCCCATGGGGAGATGCTTCTGTCCGCATTTTACCGATGGGGAAACGGAGGACCCAGGAGAAGTAGCTCCACCGCGGTCACTCAGTGACCCTGATGCAGGTTGCGCTCTGGGGCTTCCTTCTTTACCAGAGCTTCTGCCCTAGAGTGACACCTGAGCCCGCTCAGATGCGGCCACATGATTCTGTCCTGCGGCCCTTTCTTACTTTCCTCTTGGTGCTGAGCACTTCCTGGAGTGGTCTTATTGATGCACCTTCTATTTAACTGGTCGCCCCCTCCTAGGATGTGCATTCCAGGGGGCAGGGAGCCCTGCCTTGTTCAGCACCCTCCTAGCAATAGAAGGAGATGCCAAATGGATGGACTGATGGAGGGAGGAGGAAGAGAAGGATGGAAGGAGGGAGGGAGGGATGGAGGAATGGAAGGAGGGATGGATGGAGGGATGGAGAGAGGAAAGGAGGGAGCAAGGAGGGAGGGATAGATGGGGGGATGGAGGAAAGGAGGGAGCGAGGGAGGGAAGGATGGAGGGAGGGTTAATGGAGTGAGGGGGAATGGAGGGAGAGATGGAGGGATGGAGGGAGAGATGGAGGAAGGGTTAGAGGGAGGGAAGGATGGAGCGATGGCTCCTCAGGGGTCACAGGAACTGACTTCCTGGAATCTCCCTGAGGCCGGAGGGAAGTGGGGTGATGCCATGTTGCTGATGGGACGGGCGGTCAGAAGAGGCGGCGTGTCTGGTCAGGAGGACAGTAAGAGGCAGGACGTGGCCTGTGACGTCAGATACATCCCGACAGGATGTGGGAGCCGTTCCCGGTGGAGCAGCGTCCCTGCTGGAGGGAGGTAGGAACTGCCGGCTCCCGCCTGCCACTCCGCCTGGAAAACGGGCGCAGCCAGAGTCGCCTGTCCTTGGGCCCCAACCGCTCCTTTGCCCCGGGGCCCGGGGCGAAGGAGACTGAGCTGTCTGCGAGCACCAGCTCTCGGAGAGATGGCCGAGAGGGGCTTGGCCCTTCCTGTTTCCACCTGCAGGGCCGCTCGGACCCTCCCCTGGAAATGCCGGGGTCTCGGCTGCGCCTCAGGAGAGCCGTGCATGGCCTGCGCCTGGCGGTCCTCACTGAGGCGGAGCGACGGGGCCAAGGAGCGCCGGCCAGGGGCTCTCGGCGGTGGAAGGTCGGGCACTTCGGAGTCTGACTGTGGGCGCTAGTTTGGACCTTGGGGTGTTTAGGAGCCTCTGAGAACACACCCTCTGCCCACTGGCATCCACCCCGAAGCAGCCAGGGTATGGCAATGGCCACCAACCGGTTCTCTGCGGTGGGGAGAGTGAGTCCAGGACCCTCACTGTCCCCCCCACAGCGGAGAGAGAAGGCGCTCTGCAGGCAAACGGGGGGCAGGCACCTCTCTGCCCGGCTGCATCGCCCTCAGGGCAGAGCTCCCAGGAACCAGCCAGTCAGCGGGCACACGCCTCTCAGCAAAGGCCTCTTCGACGGGGGCACGGCCCTCAGAGGGAAGCACACGGCAAGCACACACAGACCCCAAGAGCCTCGCTCACCTGACCTGGCAGGAGGACGCGGGATAGGGAACAGCGCAGAGCACGGGGTTCTGGCCTCGGCTCAGCCGTCACTCCTGTCCCCGGACAGGGCCCCGCCCCGTCCCAGGTCTTGGGTCTCGGACCCATGCCCTGTCCAGTCCAGACTCCACCCTCCCACTCCCCCACAGTGTTTGGAACAGGGGAACTAGGAGTGGACTCCAGCCCCCACTTCCTGTGGCTGTGACCTGGGACCAGACCCTGACGTCACGGTGCCTCTGCTTCCCCAGCTGCAGAGGGGTGTGCCTGGGGTTGCCAGGGGAACGGGCCGTGAAGCTCTCACCCCGGGCCTGCTCCACAGCCAGTGCCCAGCGTTCGGTAGCAGGAGTTAGCAGGCTGCTTCTGCAGCTCCAGCACCTCCGAACCAGGCCTCTGGGTGCCTGGCACAGACTCTGCCCATGGCTACCATCTTCATTTCTTATCTCTGCCCGGCACCTGCCTACAACCTCCCAGCCACTCTGGAGGAGGGTCTGCATCCTGTTCTCTCACTTCCTGGCTAGTGGCCTTAGATCGTTACTTTCCTCTCCGAGCCTCAGTTTTCTCATCTGT
Organism: Lasiurus borealis; assembly: GCA_004026805.1. NCBI lineage: Eukaryota > Metazoa > Chordata > Mammalia > Chiroptera > Vespertilionidae > Lasiurus > Lasiurus borealis. Next base: position 9,153 of record PVJN01045082.1, read on the forward strand.
AAAGTGGGCGTGACAAGGCCGCTTTGCATGGCTGTGGGGCAAACCAGCTGGGCAAATCCAGGAAGAGCCTGGCACACAGACACGCTATACCCATGTTATCCCACCTCCTTTGGAGCAAGTGACGCCGGCTGGAGCTCTGAGATTGTAGCAGCGATAAGCACACGGACCCTGAGGCCGCGGCAGGGAAGGTGTGAACTGACGGGGGACACGGGAGGCCTAAGGCGCCAGCAGCAGAGGAGTTTCTGACCCCTTTACGCCTCAGAGTCAGAGCCCGCCTCCAGTGTGCCTGTCCTCGGACACTCGGTCTCTGACCTCGGTGTCTGCATCTGTCCGAGGGGGATGCTGGGAGGATCTCTCCATAGGGCTGTGGTGGGGGCTGATGGGATAGTGGCTGGACAGTGAGGCCTGGCTCAGGGGGAGCACGAGACACCAGCCTGATCGGGGAGGGCTTTTCCTCCCACCAGAATGTTTCATGGGCCGAAACCGGTTTGGCTCAGTGGATAGAGCGTCGGCCTGCGGACTGAAGGGTCCCAGGTTCGATTCCAGTCAAGAGCATGTACCTTGGTTGCGGACGCATCCCCAGTGGGGGGCATGAGGGAAGTGGCTGATCGGTGTCTCTCTCTCATCCATGTTTCTAACTCTCTATGCTTCTCCCTTCCTCTCTGTAAAAAAGCAATAAGATATATTTTTAAAAAAAATAAGAATTTTGCATGGACCTCACCCCAGGCCCCCGGGCCAGCTCACTGGTTCCTTCCTCCTCCAATCACGGGACGCGAGGGGCCGTGGGGGAGGGGAGCAGCAGACAGGGTCAGAGGAAGAGAAGACTCCGTTCTCTCCTTCCGTTCCCTCGGGAAACCGAAATTAGCCTAATTAGGTCTGCCCGGCGCGGGTACGGCGGGGGTCGGACAGATTTAGAAGTCATTGACAGGTGAGCCGGCACCCGCTGATCGGGGTGAAACTGAGAGGAGCATTGAGTCAGCGTCTGGAAGCTCCTTCCTCCCCGCGGCGGCGGCGAGGGCCAGACCCAGGCAGCGGCCTCCTGGGTTATCGCCTCGCCTGGAAATAGCTCCCGGGCCGGGTTTCTTATAAATTGCTATTGCAAACAGGGATCACTTTCCGGACCCAGGAGACCGGGGAGCGGGGTCACCCGGGGTCACCCCGACGGCTTGCAAGGAGCCTTCATCCCCAGCTCCGGGGGCCCTGGCCCGCCCTCTGATCCCCATTTCTCTTCCAGGGAAATTGAGGCCGAGAGGCACTTGGCCAGCAAGGTTCTGACTGATGCTGGGTCCGGCCAGGGTGCATCTCCTCCCAGAGGCTGGAGCCATCCGGCCCGGCCTGGCGGGCAGTGGAGAGGGATCACCCTCCGGCGGTCCTGCCTCCGCCCTCACTCCTCCTGATGACAGGAGGGCGGTTATGTAAGCAGTGGCTTCTCTCCGCGGCTAAATTATCCACCGCCACTGCGGGCTGAGGGAGGTCCTCGGAATGAAAGCCAGCATCTGGCTAAGCACGGAACCATTTATAACTCCCGGCGCTCACTCAGTCTGGCGGAGGGAGGGGCGGAGGCAGAAGACCCGGGGCCACTCCAGGAGGATGTGCCCGGTGACAGGGGCATTAGACGTCCCCCGGCCTCAGTTTCCACGGGTCTCGGGAGAGGTCGCTGGCCAGCTGTGCCGGGCCGGCCGAGGACGCCAGGAGATGGGACAAAACCTGCACACTGCGGGGCTGGGCCGCGGGGACCGCAGGCTGGCACGGAGATGCCGTCCCGCTGGCATGGAAACCCAATCCCAGAGGAGCCCGCGGCTGGAATTACAGGCGGGAGGGGCTCCTCCATCCCTCTCACTTCCCTCCCGTCCCGGCTCCATTTCACCTCCCAGGGACCATACTCCTCTCTTCCGAAGGGTCCTGAGGCGGCTCCCAAGACCGCGCTCTCACGTAAGAGAAGAGACGCGGGTCACTCCCCCGGTTAAAGCCACAGCCTGGGGGCGGGTATGTCGGTGCCCAGTTTCTGCCTGGCGTGGGGTATCTCAGTCCCAGCTTCCCCATCATCCACCTCCCACGGGAGAGGCTCCTACAGGATAAAAGCAAACAGATTTGGCCAGAAGGAAGCCGGAAAGACAGATGTCTGGAGGCCCGTGGATGAAGCAGACTGGGAGGGGAAGGCGATAATTGCGACCATGTTTTTTAGCAACAGGAGCAGAAAAAACAAAAATAAATAAAAAAAACCCACCATCTCCTGAGTGAAAGCTGGCGTTCGGCATAGGAGACGGGATTGGGGCTCAGGATGGCGTGTGTGTGCGTGTGCGTGTGCGTGTACATATGTGTGTGTGGGGGGGGGCACACCTTGTCTTCAGCGTGGAGAGGAAGAGATATATTTGGAGTCGGAGTGTCAATGTGTGAATAGCTCCGCCCCGATGCTGAGCAGCCCTGTGACCCTGGGCAAGGCGCCCCACTTCCCGGAGCCTCAGTTTCCCTGCCTCGTGCAGCCACTGTGGGGACGGATGGAGCTGGAAGAGGGGAGACCCGTGTGCAGTCCGCAGTGCACAGGAAGCGCCACACGGTGGTGACCGCTGTCCCTGACCCTGTCCCTGTCCCTGTGCAGGCTCCGGGGGTGGAGAGCCGGGCTGGGGACACAAACCCGGGTGGCAGAGGGTCCCAGTCCTGGCTCCAAGACGGAGCGGCCCTGGGTGTGTTTCTCTCAGGGCCTCAGTTTCCTTGTCTGTAAAATGGGAAGAGGAGGGCACCACCGGGGACTCGGTAGAGAGGCCCACTCGTGGCCCACCACCGACCTGAGGAACCAGATGTTCCCGTGGTGAGAAACACTCCCTGGACGACTCAGATCGGGGTCCCCCCCTGCTCGGGACAAGGGCTAGGGAAGGAAGCAGCCACTCAGCAGCGTCTGCTGTTTGTGCCCCGAATCTGCAGCTGCTGCTGGGTTTGGGGACAGCTCCCACCTCTGCCTCAAACCCCCCTCCCCAGCACTGCACTTGGGGGGCCTCCAGCATTGATGGCCACATTAGAAAAGGCGAGATTCCTAGGACTAGATGCCCAGGGACGGGAGTGCCAGGGATTACGATTAGAACGTGGTCTTTCCCGGTCTTTCCCTTCCGCCCGGGACCCGGGAGAACACGGTGAATACCCCTCCCCTTCAGAAGCACCAGCACCTGCTGCCCCCCAGCCCCGGCCACGCGGGTCTCCAGCCCACACACCAGACCCGTCCTCGCTGCATCTCGAACCCAGAGCCGGACACGCGTTCATTCCCTCACTCACTCCTCACTCACCTTCCTTCCCCAGTGCCCGCCCTTTTCTAGCAACCGAGCAAAGGGAGCCCTGCTCTCGGGGACCGAGAGGCCAGCGGGGGAGGGAGGACAAGCCACGAGCCAGTGCTGAGCCCCCTTACGGTGGGAGCTCCTTCAGCTCTGAAGGAAGGGATGAGGCGGGCAGCCGGGGCGTGGGCCCGGGGTCCAGACAGGCCCGAACTCAGACCTGGCGCGGACGTGTAGGCAAACTCAGCCTCCAGGAGCCTCGGTGTCTCCCTCTGTAAGTGGGACAGGACAGCGTCCGCCGCCTCTAAGGCAGCTGGGACACTCACTGTAAAACACCAGCCCGAGCCCGGCGCACGGTCAGCGCTCCGTGATGGTAAAGGTGGTGGCGGTCGCTGTTCAAGGTGCCACAGCCCGGCCTAAGGCTGAGCTGGGCCTCATTGAGCCGTTGATTCCCGGGACACCCGTGGGTCCCCAGAGCTGGAAGGGACCCCAGTGATTGGCTACGGACTTGATTCCTGAGCTTAGTAAACAGGCACGTGAAGGCCGGAGGGATTCTGTGACGCCCCCAGTCCCCACAGGAGGTGAAAGAATCTCCAGGCCCCTCAGCCTTTACAGCAGTGGTTCTCAACCTTCCTAAGGCCGCGACCCTTGCATGCAGCCTTGCATGCAGTTCCTCATGTGGTGGTGACCCCCAACCATGAAATTCTGCTACTGTGATGCATCGTGATGTAAATATCTGCATTTTCCCATGGTCTTAGGCGACCCCTGTGAAAGGGTAGTTTGACCCCCAAAGGGGTTGCGATCCACAGGTTGAGAACCGCTGCTTTAGAGTGAGTGGGCGAGCGGGTGGGTGGGCAGCCAAGCCCAGGGCCTGGAATAGAACCTCCTGGGTCTCCGTAGTCCTGCCTCCGCCTCGCTGCCTGCTGGGCACCTGCACCCCACCTCTCAGCACCTCCCGCAGAAGCACTGTGTGTGTGGGGGTGACAGGGGAGTGGAGGCAGCTACACCTTCCCACCAGGTGGCCTGAGCCAGCACCGGGCCGGCAGACAGACCTGGCTTTGAACTCACTATCACCTTGGGCACCAGAGCTGGTCTTTCTGTGTCTACATTCCTGTCCTTTGTCATCTCAAGGTCCAATGAGGTGCCATCTGCGCAGACCCCAGCACGGGGCTGGGCACACATCACACACCTTGGTAACACTTCTCTGGGCCAATCCCACCCTGGGCAAACGCATCGTATTGCCTCTGTATCGTGCTCCTTCTAAACACGCCGGAGACTCCCTCCCTTCGAGCCTTTGCTGGGACCAGCGCCTCGCCGGGGCCTCCCTCCCCGTCCTCCCTGCCCACAGCCTCCAGACCTGCCCTCGTCTCTCGTCTCTCGCTCCCCACAGAGCCAGTCTGCACCTCCGGCCTCTGCCTGGCGTTCCCATTGGTTTGTGTGTGCACACACAGAGCCGAGAGCCACGTGGGGATGGGACAGAAACGGCACCATGGAGGTGTTGGTTGAGCACTTACTATGTGCTGGGCGCCTTGCAGAATCCCAGTGGGGTCTGCATCATTGCCTCCCATTTAGGGAGGAGGAAACTGGGGCTCGCTGAGCTGCTGCCTCGAGGCACCCTGCCAGGAGATGGTGCCTCGGGGAGCTGGGCCTGAGTGGACCTTACCTCCCCCATGTCCGGCGCAGGGGTGTCCCCGGGACGGCTATGGGAAGCGTTCAGTAAGCTCTTTAAGGCCGGAGGAAGGAGGGAGGGAATTGAGGAAGTGGGCCAGGACCTGGCCTGGTTTCTCCTCGTCATGTAGGCTGCTGGTGAGCAGCCGGCCGCGAAGACCCTGCCTAGGGCCAAGCCGTGGGCGGCGGCTGCCAGTAAAAATGGGGCAGGTCTGGAGGCCTGGAGTGGGTCAGGGCGGGGATCCAGGGTCAGTGTGGAGGGGCCGGGGGAGCTATCTGGTAAGTGGTTTGGTGAGGACAGGGAGTGGGGGAGTCAGCCACTTACTGGAGTCACCGATGTCCCTCCAGCACACTTCACTCACCTCCTTTCAACCCCCTCCCTCCCTCCCAGCCGCAAAGAAGGGCAGCTGTCATCAGCAGGCCGGCCGGCCGCTGCGTCTGACCTTGCTGGAGGTTCTCTATTCCTGAGTCTGACATCAAACCTTCATGAACGATACCCATGACCAGAGCCATTTCTGCCTGTAGCCACTGAATTTCGCCACCACGCGCCCACGCGGCTCTTAGGCTGAGACTGTGCAAATGGGTGGCCAAGGTCACGGCGGGGGAAGAGCAGAGAGGAAGCAGGGGCAGGTGGCCTTCACACTCAGGCCACAGGTGTGAACGAAGGGCCTGCTCTCGGTCAGGTCCAAGCTGGACACCGAGGATGAGGGTGCGCACTGCTCACAAACGCCTCGGAGCACTTTCTCTGCGCCAGACGCCCCCCTCCTGGCCCTCTGACCCCCAGGACAAACCTCGGAGAGGACTGCCATCCGGCTCAGCTCAGAGCAGGGGAAACCGAGGCCCAGGGTGGCTCCTGGACTGGCCCAAAGGCACGCAGCTGGGAGGGGCCGGAGCTGGGAATGGACCCCAGAGAGCCCACGCCTGGAGGCCAAGCGCCTGCGGACAGCGTTCACCCAGACGGGCAGGAGGGTGGTCCTAGGAGCAGCGGCCGCACAGCGAGCCGGAAAGAGCTCCTCAGACCTGGTCCGAGTCCCTGCCCCACCCCTTAGGGGCTCCCTGAAGGGGCGCAGGCACCCCCAGCTCAGTGTGCCCCCTGCAAACTGAAGACCATCCCGAGGCGGTTGTGACGCTAAGGAAGGGAGTGATGGGGGTGTGTGCTTTGAGCAGGGGGCGGGAAGAGGGGGTTAGGTCTGAATGGAGAAGGATGGATCAGGATGGAGAGGCTGCGCCCCCAGCCCCCCTCCCCTGTCCTGAAAGCAACGGCGTGCGCAGCCAGAGAGCCCGTCTCCTGACTGCCGGCCGTTTTTCCTGGCTCGCCTTCAATGCTGGAACGGCCCGCTTGGGTGAGGCCCAAATGGGCTGGGGACTGGAAGTTACAGGACACCTGACAAGATGCGGAGGAGGATAGGAGGGGAAGGAATTTCCATCCCTGGAATCTGAGAACGTGAGAGCCGGCAGGGTCCTGCGGGATCAGTTGGCCTCATCTGCTCGGGTTACAGCGCCGAGACCGAGGCTCGGAGAAGAAGGGAGCGTGGCCAAGGTCACACAGCCAGTCCGGACAGAGCCGGGATCAAAACCCCGGGACAGGGGCGGGCCACGTCCCCGAGGCTCCTGCGGGCCCTGCCCACCAGGTGGGGGAAGACTCCGTGCCCTTAGGATGGGTCACATCCGGAAGAAACGCGCCCGCTCCCTGGACCTGCTTAGGTGACCGCCTCAGACCCAACAGACTGCCCTTTCCCTTCCGACCTCGTGTGACCCCTCCTTCCTGGCACGTGACAGACACAGCTCCGAGCTTTGAGCATCCCCAGAGCCCCAGGTGCCCGGGCCCCAGGCCGTGGCTACTCACCATCGACCCCGATTTTGCCGTCGCCATCCTTGTCCCCCGCGGCCAGCAGCGTCTTGGTTTCGGCGGCAGACAGGTCTCTGGCCGCTGCAGAGAAGCCCTTCAGGATGGCTCTGGGGAGAGACGCCGGGGAGGGAGTCAGGTCAAGGTCACCTTGCAGGAACCCTGGGCTGGCACCTGCGCAGGGGAAGGGGCAGCTGGGACAGGCAGCAAGCAGCGGGCACGCGTGCGGTCGTGCCGGCGGAGGCTGTGCCCTCCCCGGTGGGTGTGCGGGAAGGACAGGCTGTCCTCAGCGACGGCTGCATCTCACTCCAGGCAGGGCACCTGCCCGCGGCCAGTGATTCAGCCGCTGCCGCCAGCACAGAAGTAACCTCTCCGTGCCCAGGCCGTGCTGGAAACGGGGGCCCAGAGGAACCCTGAGAAACAGCCTGGAGAGATGAGGAGGGGTCAGACGCCCTGAGAGAGGCGGCCCCAGGGTGAGGGGTGCGGTGGTGGGAAGCAGACAGGTGTGCCAAGGTGGCACCCATCACACTGGGACGAAGGGAAGAGTCTGGAGGAGGTGATGCTTGGAGGCAGGTGGAAGTCAGTGTGTGTGCGTGTGTGTGTGTGTGTGTGTGTGGGCACACGTGTGCACACACCTAAGGCGGAGGTGGACAGAAGAAGGCTCTAGACCAGTGGTTCTCAACCTTCCTCATGCTGCAACCCTTTCATACAGTTCTTTACGTTGTGGTGATCCCCAACCATAAAACTATTTTTGTCGCTACTTCATAACTGTAATTTGCTCCTGTTATGAATCTTAATGTAAATCTCTGTGTTTTCTGATGGTCTTAGGAGACCCTGCTAGCTGTTCGCGACCCACAGGTTGAGAACCGCTGCTCTAGACAGAGGGTACCCTTGTGGATGGTGCAGGCTAAGACGGGATGAGGAAGTCCTCACTCGAGAGGCTCCTCTCCACTCCTCCCCCACCCCTTCTCTTTCTGACAAACTCCAAAGCAGCCCTGGCCAGAGGGGGTCACAGGCACAGCGGGGTCGGCAGACCTGGGTCAGGCGGCCGAGGGGGCTACGGTGGGAGATTCCCATGCACATGCCATTTTGCATGTTCTCCTCCTCCTCCTCCTCCTCCTC
>PVJN01045083.1:0-17051 GCA_004026805.1 Lasiurus borealis
TCCCTCCACATGAGAGTAAATTCCAGGCTCCTCATTGCCCATGAGGCTCTGCCTGCTCACACTCTGCCACTGCTCTCTGACTTGGCCTCCTGGTATCCGAGCCCTTCTCTCCGCCACAGTGGCCTGGCAGTGTCTCTCTTCTAAGCTCCCTCTCACCTCAGGCCTTTGCACTTGGCATTTCCCTCTTCTCCCACATTTTTTATGGCTTGATGCCTTTTGCTTGTGTAGCAAGAGGCCTTTCTTGACCAACTAAAATTTGTAAAGCCCAGCCTGCTTTCCCCCAGTCATGCTCAGCCTCTTTCCCCCCATTATTGCACTTTTCCAAACCTGAACAATTTTATATACTGTTTATTTAATTGTTTGCTGTTTATTCATCCATTGGTATTGGGCTGCCCAATACAGTAGCCACTAGCCACAGGTGGCTGTTTACATTTAAATGCAACAAATTAAAATGGAATGAAATATAACATCTCGTTCCTCCATTGTGCTAGCTCCCTTACAAGCTCTCAATAACCTCTGTAGCTAGTGGCTACCACATCAGACAGTGCAGATACAAAACTTTCCCATCATCACAGAAAGGTGCAAGGCACTGGAATAAAACAGGAGTTCTCTAAATCACCGAGCCTGTGTTGCTTGTTCTCTGCTCAATGGTTAGTGGCCACGGTGCTAAATAAATGAGTGGAAGAAAGGGAGGAGAGCAAGAGAGGGAGGGAAGGGAAGAGGGAAAAAAAGAAGAGCCCCTATATTTTTCAGGAAGAGATATCTTCATCACTTTAAAATTCATTTCCAGTCCTTCCATACCCCTAAATAGACTTAAATTTCAGGATTAAAAAATTAAAAAATATGTAAAAGAGACCTGGGAGAAATATTTAAGTACCATAGTAGAATGCTTTCTAATTCTCCTCTATCTGACATCTTTGCTCCTCATTTTAGATGTGTCACTGCAGGGACTCTAATCTTCGAATAAAGATATTATGTGACTTCCAGGAGAAAAACTCATTTTTCCTGGTCTCTGTTTAGTACAATAAATCATTTTCCTCCCTTTATCTCCTGGATGTATGCACAATATTTTTCTCTAAGACTACAGTTCCAAAAGGTTAGAATATGGAATATGTGTACCTGCAGGCTATTGGTATGATTTTTTTCTGAATTTACCTTGGTGGAAATTGTACTTTTTCAGCACATCCTCACAGTGTATGAACTTGCAGCCCTGGGGCATCACTCTGGACTGGTGGCATCTGCAGCAGGCCCCAGACTGGAGCTGCGTTTTGATTTAAAGCAGCACTTTCCCTCTGGCTTGCCTCAGAGCTAAGACCCTTATAAATTGTTGCTCTGAACTTTTGAACTCAGAGAAACTTCTGAATATATGTAATAAGAAGTAAGGTAATCCAGAGCTTAGAATGTGTGTCTTCCTGGTGACAAATCACATCTATTAAAAAATAAGTTTGATTCTTGGCTCTTAAAGGTTTTATTACAATTTAATGTGCTGAAATTTATCTGAAACCTTTATCTATACTTCATAAAAGGTCTTTAAAAAGCAATTTTTTTATTGTTTACATGTCTCCTCTTTTCCCCATTGCCTCTCCCCACCGCCACTCCCACCCCAAGGGCAAGCCCCCACTGCCCCAGTGTCTGTGTCCATTGGTTATGCTAATATGCATGCATGCAAGTCCTTTGGTTGATCTCTACCCCTCCCCGCAAAAAGCAGTTTTTAATATACGATTGTCTAGATAGGAAATCATTCCATAGAGTAGATATAAAAATTATTTTCAAATGAGGAGGGTTTCAAAGATAATAATTGGTCATTTTTGTAAATGACCAATTAAGCCCAGAATAACATACCAAACTGTGTTTTGAAGCTTAGATTCTAGAAGTTAGATTTGAACTATCAGAAACCCATCAGAATATTTGCATTTTTAGTAGGTTTCATGTAGAATGCTCTATTACCCTGGGTAACAACATAAGATGTTTAGCTTTAATAAAACAAATCCAAATCCACTATCCCTTTCTCCAGAAAGCTTAATGAGTAGTGAATACATTTATTTAATAAGATTTTATAAGAGAAATATATAATAGCTATTAGCCAAAAGTCATATTAATTTTATTTTTATTGGAAAATGTAAAGCATACCATGTTTTTAAAAGCTGAGTGCTAAGCAGCCCACGAATCTGTGGGCTTAGAGATCAAGATCTTGGCCTCTACCAGGTGTTGCTAGCCACAAATAATAACGCTTTCAGCTTCTCAGGGGAGGATCCCGAGATGCAAGGATGCATGTGGAGCGTGTGCAGGCCGGGAGAACCTCATGAATTTGAAGACCATCCTTGTGCAATCAGGATTGATGATTTGCACTTGTGGTGGGGTTTTTCATGCAGAAGTGGGAAAACATTGTTCTAGGAGCACCTGTAACCACTTTCTCACAGTTCTTGGACTCTAACTTCTTGATGTCAGAATTGCTTTTGACTCTTTGAGACGTAAATATTTAGAGACATAGCCAGCCATTCTACTCCAAAGAAAACCCCACAACAAGCAAATGCATAGAGAGGGCTTGCAAGTGCTTCAGATGTCTATAGCTGCACAGGTTGGACAGAATGCCTGAAACCCTTTGGAGCTATGGCTCTTATACACTCCTGACAGGCTGCCCAGCCAGATCCAGAACTACACTTTTGTTTCTTTCTTATGGAGACTGGTACTGAATAGGGTTGTGTTAGTAGCTGAAACTGAAAACTACTGGTTTCCACCAACTCCAACATCCAGCACCAGGTATAATGTTTCCCCCATATCAGGTGGAATGATCTTAGGCTTTTATTTGGTATGGATTGTAATCCTTCACCCATTACTTGCTCTGTGAACTAAAGATTAGTACTTAACTCATGACTCAGTTTTCTTATCTCTAAAATAGGGATAACTATATCAACTTTGGAGAGTTGTTGTAAGTTTCCGAACTTGGAAAATGCCTGGGATGTGGTAATGGCTCAAAAGCAGTATTGTCTCTTTAGTTTCATGAACTTCGTTAGCTGGAACTCTACTAGGAGAATGCTTGTTTTGCACTACATTCAGTTAGAATTCAAGTTTTATTTTGTAATGTCTCCAAATGTACTCCTTGAAAACAAAGTGTGATTATATGAACTAGAGGTCCTCATTATCGGAGAATAATCAGGAGAGGAATAAAAGACCGCTTACACACAAAAACTCATTGACACAGACAAAAGTATGGTATTTACTAGAGGGAAGGGGCTGGGAGTAGTGAAAGGAAAAAGGGGGTCAAATGTATGGTGACAAATAGAATAGACCTTGGGTGGTGAACAGATAATGCAATATACAGATGATGTGTCATAGAAATGTGCACTTGAAATCTATATAATTTTATTAACCAATGGCACTCCAGTAACCTTAATTTAAAAAGTGAAGTCACTACAAACTGCCATATATTCTCATAGTAAACAGTAAAACAAACAAACAAACTTCACCAATTTGGAATCTGTCTTGAAAATTTAAACTGAAATTATGAAAATGAGGACATTTATGCCTATATTTAATCAGATTTACATCAGAGCTTTAGAATGAATTGACAATCATTTCTTTCAACAAAATTATACATTCAGATTATACAACATCATTTTGTGTTTGGCATTGTGGTACATAATTATAGTCATTTTTGACCCCCCCTAAAGTGTCCATGGGCTTAATCAACTTACCCAAAGCCTCTCTTTATCTTTTGATAGTCAAATCATTCTCTCATGAAACATCTATTACACTACCACTGTTGTTGATGTGTTTCTGAAATTACTAACCACTCTGACTTTTCCAATGACTTGATGTGTATTTCCAGAAGTTACTCAACATCACTGTTTCTGCATGAATCTTGCCTCTTTTTGTGAACTTTGCAATTCTGCTTCCAGGCCACTTACATTGTATTTGTGTTGCATCAAAAAGGTTTTGAAACCTCCCACAAGCAGTGTGGGACTAACTTCCAAAAATGTTGATTTAATGAAAGATGCTACATATAAGCAGGGAGGAGGAGATTTCTCTTGGGGGAAGGGTATTTTTAAATAGCCAATTCATGAATATTTTCATGTTATGAAGACTTCTACATCCATATATGACCTTAAAACTGTGGAAAGTTGGATTACCAGGCCTCCCTCGGTAGAATTATTGCCATCCCCTGCTGAAGAGCCATGTCATGACCCACACATCCCCGGCATGATCCTTTTCAGCATGTTTGCTCATGCTGTCCCCTGGCTTTGCCAAAACAGCTTTTCACATCAGTATCATTTGATCTTCTGCTTCCACATAATCAGTTCCTAATGACAGGCCAGACATAGGAAAGAGGGAAAATATCTTTCATGCTTCCTCAGCCCTGAATCAGCACAATCATCTTTTAGCTAGCAAGGATTTTAAAAGTATGACCCTTGTAATTTTCCACTGCTGGAGGATGGATGCAGTTTGGAACAACTGAAGATGGAAGATGATATGTGTTGATGTTTTGAATTTCACATGTGGAGTCCTGTTTCCTGGTCATCATTGACCCTCTGCACTGAATGATTTTACATTTGAGATATTGTCCTTAATCTAACAATAAAAACAGGAACAGCTAGCATCTATTGAACACTACTCTAAGGACCTTGCCTATGTGATCTCATTGAAGCTTCATAATACCTTTAAAGTGCCCATTTTACAGATGAGGACACTAGGTCTCTGTCAATTAAATACTTGTGAACATTGGGTGATGGAGTAGATAATCTAGTAAGAGGGAGATGAATCTCATTTTTGCCAGCAGAGGTACCCAGATTACCAGTATGGATCACCACAGTGGACATGTTGGAAATTCAGAAATCTGGGTGTTTTCTGACATCAGAAATGGAGCAAATGGAATGAATAATGGTGGAAAAATAGAGATATGCAGAGGAACTACAGAATTGGTTTGAAGTGAATTGTAGTGGATTAAAACGGAAAATTTAGGGCTTATCAGTAGAAGTGAATGTTTGAAGTCAGAGAACTCATAGGAATGTGTACTGGTTACCAAGTGCAGATCAGATTAAATGGAGGGGGAAGGAACTGGAGAATGTCTACATTTCTGCATTTCACTAGATAATAAGCATGACGTAAGTCAAGAACTCAATTGGAGTTTAACAAATGAAGGCGAGAGGTCCAGCTGAGGCTGCACTTAGCGTGAACCATACTCAGTGGCCTTGGCATGGCCCCCCTGTCTTGATAGTAATATTATGATAACAAGCACATTCAAATAAATTAAACAGAGCAAATACCCAGTCCAACTTGCTCTGCCTGGGGCGGGGTGGAGTTTGAAAAGCGTGATAAGGGTTTGATTCCCAGACAAAACATGTGGTCAAGAAACTAAAAATTTAGTTTCCATTGTTTTTTCACTGAGTTGGTTGCATTTAATGCCAACAGTTCAAGTAGTCACATGTTATCTTGCCTATTCTACCAGTTGGCATTGCTTCTTGCAAGGGTCTTGCTCTGGATGTGACAGAGCTCCTTCTCTTGAGACCCTGTGTAAGCAGGGTTCTGGTGGTTGAGATTGGCTCCCGTGTGTTGGCTCAATTGGAAGCGTTCAGCCAGGAAAAGGGAAAATGAAGGTAGGGCTAGAGTTAAACTGAAGTGTTTAAATTGAGGATCCAACATCACTTGGGTATAGAAGGGAAAAGGAAGAAAAACACACACAATCATTATTTTCCATAGCACCTAGAATAGTACTAGAAACTGGTGAGGAGTTTAAAAACATCTTTTGATAGATTTAAATTAATTTGAAGCTGAAAAGTTTCTTAAAGCCACATATCCTATATAATGCATCTGAAAAAATAAACATGTATCTTCAACTTCTTATTGTCCAGACAGTTGACATAGATGTGAAACTTTTGATGCATATTCTAAATAATTGAATTCAAGCAGATTTATTATTTCTACCACCATGTCCTTTTCCTGCTTGTGATGAACATGGACACCTGTGTTCTGACTGTCTCACTCATGAAGTCATTTGGACTTTGGCATGAATATATAGGCTGACTACTGGATGTCAAGTCAAAAATTAAATATTTTTAATGTCAAAAATTAAATCTTTTTAAAAATAATTTTATTGCATTTGTTTTTGTTACTATTGTTCATTTTCCAATAAATCTGAAACATGGCAGGCAGAACAACTCAGTAGACCTGTGTCTTCTTCCCAACTCTACTTTAGAAAGCTGTGTGGCCTTTAGGAAGTCACTAAGCTCTTCTAGATCTAATTTTTCTTAAATTGTAAACTTATAAGATTGTGATAAATAGAATTTTTAAAAGACTACTTTTTTAAAGAGAAGTTTTAGGTTCACAGTAAATTTGAGAGGAATGTGAAGAGATTTCCTGTATTCTTCCCGCTTCCACACATGCATAGTCCCTCCCAGTGTCAGCCTCCCTGACCAGAGTTAGAGTTGATGAACCTACATTGACACATTTCAATCATCCAAAGTTCATAGTTTACCTTGGGGTTTACTCTTGGTGATAATGATATTGTTATGATAAGTATATTGAATGTAATTTGCACAGGAATTTTGCACAGAAGAAGAGACAAGTAGATAATCTAAACTTGAAGTCAGGTGTAGCCATGAATGCTTCCTTAGGGCCAATCCCTCAAGCTGAAAGGACAAAGGAAAGAAGTCTATAATCACCTGCAAGTTAGGGCCTTCTAGAACAATGGGGAATGATGCCAGTGATGTTGCCTTATAGGAGTGATAGCATATGGAAGACATTGCCTGTGATAGGACAAAAGAGTGTTTGAGAGAGAGGGAGAGGGAAAAAGAATGAAAATGAGAGAGGGGATGGAGAGGAAGATGGAGAGAGACTTACGTTCTCCCTGCCCTCTAATCTTTCACCCCAGCCTGCCGTTGGCCAGACCTATCAGGTAGTCACTCAGCTGTCAAAGGAGCTTAAGAAATAGAATTGCTTGAGAGAATAGGCAAATGATTACACCATTCATTGGCAAATGGGAAGGCAGTGGTGAGGGTTTGGGTGGCTTGGGGGTTATAATGAGAAAAGAAGGATATACATAGAGATATCAGCATAAGCCAGAACCCAAGGGCAAAGAACAGCATGGCCTATACACAGAATCTCCATCAGTATCATTAAAGTTTCCAGTATGAGTCAGAGGTTGATAGGAGCTGAACAGTAGGCAGGCACCCAAGATGCTTGGCTTTATGTAACTGATGGAGAAACTGGCCAACTGTCCTATAGGCAGTGGGGAGACACTAGAGCATTTTCAGTAGCAAAGTCACAAGGCCATTTTTGCGTTTTAAGTCACTCGGAGAGTTGTATAGATTGAGCATTTTTGAAGAAGCAAAAATGTATTAATTTCCATGCCTTTAGTATTTTCCTTCTCAAATTAATTCCAGAAAACAAACAAACAACAAGAAGCTATAATAAGAAAATGGTAGGAAGGATGAAAGGCTAAAAATTTAAGTGACAGAATGATTGAATTTGCAGTGGAGGGAAAAAGGGGCAGGGATAATACCCAAGTCTGTTACCTTTTCTAAGTGGAGAATGATGGTGTGGCCAAGTGAGGCTAAGTTTAAGCTGGGCAGCCGATAGATATCCAGGTGGAAATGTCCAGGAGCAGATGGATATCTGCACATACAGGGGTCAGTGGCTGAGTGAGAAAAGAACTGGACCAAGACTTTTGATCTATAGAGAGGAAAAAAATAACTGAGCCTTAAAATAAAAAGAGGAAGAATATGAGACAGCACCAGATATTGTTGGATTTAGTGGTAGAAGCTAATCTTGTTTTAAATCATTTTCAGAGGAAAAGAAGTAGAAACAAAACTGTGGTGGGTTAAGAAGTAAAATGAGACAGGAAAGTGGCAACAGTGAATATAGGCGCCTCCCTCGGATAAGAGGGGAGAAAAGATGTGGTGGGTTTTATTTGTAGGGTTGATGTACCAGTGGTCAGCAAACTCAATAGTTAACAGAGCCAAATATCAACAGTACAAGGATTGAAATTTCTTTTGAGAGCCACATTTTTTAAACTTAAACTTCTTCTAATGCCACTTCTTCAAAATAGACTCACCCAGGCCATGTATTTTGTGGAAGAGCCACACTCAAGGGGCCAAAGAGCTGCATGTGGCTTGCCAGCCGCGGTTTGCGGACCACTGATGTAGGCTATTGGTTGTTTGTTTGTGGTCAGGTGCAAAAAGCCAGAGATTGGTTAATCGTTAAAGGATAGAATAGAGATAGAAACCAAGGGGCTCAGGGATGGACTCCGGCCTGAAGAAGGTTTGGGGAATTTTCCATAGCTGTTTGCCAAGTAACCTAGCTCATGCTGCCGACAGTGTGTTTAGAATTTCAGCCTCTGGCAAAGAGCCCATGTAGTACCTTCTGGTTACAAGCAGAAAGCACCTCTATGACTGTCCATGTGATTTTAGGAAATAAATACAAAAACTAAAAATTGCATATCACACCTTGCAATCTTCAGACTGGGTTCACAATTTCATTTGCCTCTAGGATCTCCTCTTAGCTGTGTGTGTAAACATAAGCATATATTTCTATATGTCTGTGTATATGTGTGTTCATATGTGTATCACGCACTTGGATATACTTGCACATATATGATTCTACTAGTGTATATGTCATTGTCTGTAGGGAACCCGAGGTCAGAGCAGATACGACTCAAACCTTTCACAGTCCACATAACCTCAGGTCATCTGGCTTCAGATTTCTAAAGGCAGACTTTGTCATTCTCATAATTTGGCCTAGAGAGTGCCAGTATAGGCACTGCCACCTCCACGTTGCTTCCTAGTTCACCAGGCCTTTCAGCCTCAGACATCGGGAGTCTCTGCTCTCGCACCTTTGGTGTGGGAAGAGCTCCGTGGTTTCCCTGTGCACCATAAAACCACCCCTATTCTTCTGGAAGCTTCTTCCCTCCATCCTCCTGTGTTCTGACTTAGAGCCTTCCCCAGATTTTACTTTCAGAGCTTCTCTAAGTGTAGTCTCTTCCTTACCTCGCTCGTACTGGGCTCCATATACTTGGAGGCTTTAAGGCTTGATTCTCAAATTCCCTCATTCTTCTCTGATACCCAGTTACTGCCAGTGTTTTCATATAGTGTTTCTTCCCATTCCTACTCAAGGCCCTGCCAACCCACTACTCTTGGGGGCCACATAAACCTGGTGAGACTCCTGTTTCCATCATGTACCAACTGGAACCCAGCTGTATTGAAACCAATAATACTTCCTACGCTACTGTGTGGGTTTCAGGAGAGAATGTGTGTGAAGGATCCAGCTCAGTTCCAGGCTTAATCAGTCATAGCTCCCCTGCCCCGCCCCAGACCAGAGTGGCCTGAAGCTCGTATGCATGTTTCCTAGCACTGAGCACACTAATATAATTAGCAACACTAGTAGATCTAAAAGGCAGTTACTATTTAATTGCTGGGGTCCCAGCCAGCCTGGCGTTCCTCTTCATTCACTTCTAATTTGGAGCTAGGGGTTTTCAGTCCTACCCTGGCTCGTCACAAAATCACTGCCTTAGAGAGAATTGAAAATAACTTCAAGCAGCCATTGATTACAAGATAAAAGATTTGGCGATTCCCTCCATTTTGTTCTATATAAAAATACCAGTTTGCTCCTGGCCAGGGAACACACCAGATAATTTTAAGCAGCATCTTTCTGTGAGACATTCTTAGTAAGTCATCCAGCTTGGTCAAACCAGCCTGCTCTCAAGAAGGCACACCCTCCCCCAGATGCTCTATACTGATCTTCATTAAAATAAATTAGTACCCTTCTGTAGATTCAGAATCAAGTTTCAGGCATCTCTTCTTAAAAGACATTTACTTATATTACATCCTCAATTTAAAGGAGTAAATGCCCTTCCCATGGGCTGCAGAGTTTGTTTATCTTTGTGCTACTGTGAAAACCTGATGCCCAAAGGAAGCTGTGTGCTTTATTTCTCCTCTGCCAACCCAGCGTTGCATCAAGTAACAGCAGCCTCTAATCAGAAGGAACCCAAAGAACTTTTAAGATTTTGAATCTGCAGGCTTCCTATAAGAACAACACATGTGCATTTGAGAGGGCCCGGATCGCCTTAAGCCAGTGGTCGGCAAACTGCGGCTCGCGAGCCACATGTGGCTCTTTGGCCCCTTGAGTGTGGCTCTTCCACAAAATACCACGGCCTGGGCAAGTCTATTTTGAAGAAGTGGCGTTAGAAGAAATTTAAGTTTAAAAAATGTGGCTCTCAAAAGAAATTTTAATCGTCGTACTGGTGATGTTTGGCTCTGCTGACTAATGAGTTTGCCGACCACTGCCTTAAGCCACACGGAAAGCATTTACATCTGAACCACTTTACATGTGATTGGAACTTAAAGCAAATTCTAAGTAACTTCAGCAGTTTGCCATTTGGAAAACAGCCTGGGCCATATAGTTCTCCCTTAGTTCTTTTTTTTTGTTAAATCTTATGCCAAAGTAAATGGAAGCTGTAGAGAACCTTTGAACTCCTCAGTTCTCAAATGACCTCAGTGAAGTTGGATTGGCAGAGCCTATGTTCAGTGTCCCAAGGAAGATTTTTTTCCTTCCTCCTTGAAGCTACACATGACCATTGACTTCCTCGGTGGAGGATGCAGCATTGCCTCCTGGGCCCTCTGGCGCGGGGCCCTGCTGAGAAATGGCTTTCTGCTGTCAGGGGCTCAGCAGTTGCACAGGTTTCTTGGCACCTCTGCTTCACAATTCAGTAAGCTTTGCTTTTCCTTGCCCCTTTCTGTTTCAAGAGAGCTGTTGAAAGCCAGAGGTCTGCAGAGTTCAATGCCATCTCTTCCCGCTGGTTAGGGCAAGTGGTTTAACTTCTCCGAGCTTCAGTTTCCTGTGAACTGAAGACTAAAAACAGTCCCACCCATATGAGTCCCTTTCTTGTCTGTTTTATTTTTATACTCATGACCAATTTGTTATACCATATTATTCATTACTTATTAATTTTTAATAAATAACTATTTAAAAATACCTGAAAATAAGTGACATAAGTAATATATGCATTATACATCACTGTGTTCTTACAATTAGACTCTGTGTCTCTTGAAGGCAGGGACAATGGCTTTCACTCCTGTGTATCATTCTTAGAGTCCAGTGTCTTGCTGAGCACAAGATAGATTCTCAGCAGACAACCAATTGATGCAGTCTTACAAAGATAACTCTGTAGCCCTACTTGGCCATAGTTAACAAAAGTATATTATCCATCAATCAAGCCAGTATTCATGAAAATTATTTTTACTTCCCTTACATTTTAATGTATCCTATTTCTGAATTTATAGGAGAAAAAATAACACATGTTTTACACTTTTGCCCTAATGCAAAGGAACATATTATATGTTTGCTAATCCTTTGAAAAATGAATATTTATGTAAACCTTTTTGAGGAGAGGTGGGGCTGGTTTACAAACTATTTCTTTTAACTCTTTTTGCCCTGAGAAGTCAGTATTATTTGGCATAAATTGTTTGGGCATATTTCAGAAATAGCATCACAAAGACAATTTCTTAGTTCATCCTGCGTATGGGGGCAGGAAAGAGGGTCCTGCAAACAGTCTTTTTCTTTTTCAAGTAAAGCATCTTGAACTGGTGTGGCAGAATGTTTAAAGATCTCTCCAAGACCCATTGTGTGTGTTATCATTGGAGGAGGAGGGATATGAGATGACTAATTGCTATCCAAAAACATGCATGACTTGTATATTATAAACCTAAGGACTCACTTCTCAAATGCTTATTATGGCCTCTGTATGTTGAGTGTACAAATTTTAAGTCATTAAGGGAAGATCAAGAATAGTCAACAGAAAATCCACCATCTGACAGTCAGTGTATGAGGAGAAGCTGTGATGAAGAACTGGTGGTTTGGGAATCAGTCGTGCCTGGTTTTGATTCCTGTGTCCATTACTCAGAATCTTTTAGCAATTTACTTTTCCTCTCTGGTTTTCTGTTTCCTCATCAGTGAAATGAAAATGATATTAAGGATTATGTGAGGTTAACTTTATAAAGCCAAACATCAACATAGTGTCTGACTCAGATTGGTGTTAAATGATAGCCAATATAATCATTATTATTATTGTCTTATTACTATTACTATCTTATTGTTATTATTATCATCACTATCATTAGAAATTTAGCCATTTTGACTTACTACAGTTGACACCAAGGTAATGAGTATTTTTTTCTGAAAGAAAAAGGTGGTGTCAGGTCTCTGAAATGATTTCCTGTCTTAGTAGCCAGTGAAATATCAAGGGTTTAATAGGAAGTGTTAGCCCCCAGGCTCATCCTCCCCAATGGAATTGTGGGGCCCAGCTTTTTTAACTGATAACACTGCCATAAACCACTTACACATGCCCTTAGTTAAAGGGTTGGTGGGTGCTAAATACTGATCTTACCCTTATGTAGATAAAATACCAGCTAATCCTATTTAATAAAAGAGTAATTTGCAAATTGACTGTAGCTCCACTACACCATAAGCTACACCCACAAGCCAATCAGGAGCGAATATGCAAATTAATCCAACCAAGATGGCTATGAGCACAGAGAGAGTAGGAGAGAGGCTTGGGTTGACCGGTGGTGAAGGAAGCCAAGTTTTCCATATTCCCTGGCTGGCTCAGGTCTCCGCTTAAGGCTACAAAGTTTCACTAATAGAAGATAAATTCCAACAGAAATGGCTGTTGCTACAGAGCTAGCAGACAGAGCGAGCAGAAGGCTTAGCTCCGTTCTAGGCTTCAAAGTAGAGGATAAATAAGTCCCAGATACCAGGGCCTCTGCTTGGGTCACCAGGGGGCGTAGCTGGCCTGCATACCACCACAGGTCCCTCACCCAGGCCATCCAAGGGAACTCCTACCCTGATCCAGGACATCCTTCAGAAAAAAACAGCTGGCTCCCCCACCGATGCACCAGGCCTCTATCCTATCTAATAAAAGAGTAATATGCAGATTGACCATCACCCCAACACACAAGATGACTGCCCTGATGTAGACACAGTATGGCCACCACAAGATGACCAGGAGGGGAGAGCAGTTGGGGGTGACTGGGCTTGCAGGGAAGGGTAATTGGGGGGGAAGACCCAGGCCTGCAGGGGAGAGCAGTTAAGGGGGGACCAGACCTGTGTGTGTGTGTGTGTGTGTTGGTGGGGGGGAGTGTGCTCTTAATATTTACACCATGGGAATGAGCAAATGCTACAAATCAGGGCTTTTAAGTGAAAGTACAATTGTTTTACTAGGAAAACATTGGCCTAATATAAAGATTAGAGTTATAAAAAACTAGAGGCCTGGTGCATGAAATTTGTGTGGGAGGTGTGGGGGGTGTCCTTCAGCCCAGCCTGCACCCTCTCCAATCTGGGACCCCTTGAGGAATATTTGAATGTCCATTTTAAAATTAAAAGTGTGTGTATCTGAATAACAATGAAGATTTCCAAATAACCAAAAAATTGCAAATTACCAATAACAATAACATGATAGAGATTTAACAAGTACGGTAATTTTCTAGTTTTTCTTCCATTTTTAAACAGGCAGTCAGACATCCCTCTCACAATCCAGGACTGCTGACTCCCAACTGATCACCTGCCTGCCTTCCTGATTGCCACTAACTGATACTGCTTGCCAGCCTGATCATCCTCTAACCACTCCCCTGCCAGCCTAATTGACGCCTAACTGCTCCCCAGTTGGCCCAGTTGCCCCTAACTGCCCGCCCCTGCAGGCCTGGTCACTTCCTACTGACCTCCTCTGCAGGCCTGGTCATTCCCAACTGCCCTCCCCTGCAGGCCTGGTCACCCCCAACTGCCTTCCCCTGCAGGCCTAGTCACCCCCTACTGCCCTCCCCTACCAGCCTGGTCTCTCCCAACTGCCCTCCCCTGGAGGCCTGTGTTCACCCAACTGCCCTTCCTTGTTGGCCTGTTTCCCCCAACTGCCCTCCCTTGTTGGCCTGTTTCCCCAACTGCCTTCCTCTACTGGCTTGGTCACCCCTAGCTGCCCACAACTGCCCTCCCCTGCCAGCCATCTTGTGGCAGCCATCTTGTATTCACATGGGGGCAGCCATCTTGTGTCTTGGAGTGATGGTCAATTTGCATATTACTATTTTATTAGATAGGATTTCTGAGAACTTTTAATTGTGATAACTAAAACTTTCTCATCACAGTTAAGTCCCCAGAGATGATAAAACAGAATCTTTTTGGAAAGCTGTTTTGTTTTCAGCAGCTCATCAATAGAGCAATCTCTGAGAGACCATCTTTGAACTGTTAGAGTGACACAAGTTGATGATTTTGTCAACATACAGTGGATTTAAAAAAACGCAGTTCTTCTCACTAAAGACCTCTTACAAGTTATTGGAATGCCTAATGGCTTAAACTGAAGAGAAGACCTTTGAGCTTACTGTTTCGCTCATTACTATGAAGCCATCTATAGTCATGCTTGAGATCATCGCTTGTGGCACCCTCATCCTCATGAGCTTGGTTGAAAAGGTGTGTTTATTTTATTCTACCAGGAAATGCATCACTGGGCATTTGCAAACATCCTTTTTTTCTGATTTTCAGTCTTATATTTGTCCAACTCATTTAAAACTTAGTGGTGAATGTCATGAAAATTGTTTATTCTTTTGGTTTCATGTTGGGTTCAGCTGGCTTCAAGGTTCTGCACTTCACGGTAGCTCTAATGACCTCACTGGCCATCTGGCTCATGTTACACTTTGTGTTGCTCTACCTCCAGAAGCTTCACCCAACTCTCCACCACTTGAGGGAGGCTCAAAACCTGGACTGTCAGAAGCATTCCTTGAATGTGGTTGCTGCACCTTGGATGGCTGGTGTGGCTGTGTATATCCCAGTGTTAATTTGTACTGGAAAATCAGAACACTCAAAGGCAGTGAATGATCTATATCCCTGGTCCTCCAACAGAATTTACCTGGATTGCCTAACTGACTGTGGAAGCAAGCAGGTAGAGTTTTAGTATGGGAAAGTATTTTTAGTTCTGATCGATATGCTTCCCTTGGCCACTTTAGTTTTTGTCTGTTTCTGGGTGTCATGTCCCTTTCAGAAAGAAAGAAAGATGACATATGGCGACGTGTGGATTGGAGAGGATGACTCAGAAATTCTTAGAGGGGCCAAGTTCAGTATTTTATTAATGTGGCTGATTGCTCCACTTTGGATTTCTCACTTTATCTTCATCTGTTTCTTAAAAGACTTGGCAGCCTATGTCTTTTATCCAGCTGTTTTCACAGCCCTCTCTTCAGGCTTCTCTACTTACAGTCCTTTCCTGCTTATATTGGTGAATTACAAAGTGAAGTTGGTGTCTTTCTGTGGTGCTAAAGAGGAAAAGCCTATACCATAGACTGCAAATGTTATTCTTTCTCCATATGCTAATTAAAAAACTCGGTTTTAATCTTTAGGAAATGAGCCCCATCATTGGAAAGTGCAGATAAAGTTTCCATGGCTTGCATCAGTAGATCATTTCTGAAAGGGGGAGCTGGAAAATGATTGACTCCTCCCCCCAAAATAGGCTTCTGAGGGAACTTGGGCAAGAAGAAGATATATGAACATAGATAGTCATCTAGCATTTATTGCTTAGGACAACACTAAGATTGTTCAGTAGAACGTATACAAAATGACTCAATGATCACAGCCTGGATATGAACTCAATGTAAACAATATTATTAAGTGTTTACTCTATTCAAGGTATTGTGTTAAAAATGGCATAAACAAACTGTGGGTTCCACCTCCTAGCTGAATTCCCACAGTGACCTTGTGTTTTCCTCTTACATTTTTCTTGAAACGCTCTGCCACATTGGAAATGCATTACTTAAGTATGCAGTGTGCAGTTTTTGTGCTGTTAATTATAGTACTTCATACAAAATAGGAGTGTATTTTGTTCATTTTCCTTCCTTTAAGTGTCTTTAGTATATTGGGGCTAGATAAAAGCATTGGATTAAAGAATCAGTGTTTGCTAAATGATAATCTCTGTGTATGCATAGATGTGCTAGTATTGTTATTACAGAGATTTAGCCCACTATGCTTGCTTAATCACCTAAATATCAAACTATATTCTTCTTCAGAAAAAAAAAGAGACCTTTATTTTATAGGGAGCTTATTACCTCTTTTGGTTATTAAATTAGAATATTTTAATTGGAGGAATTGATAAAACTTAATCTGATTTCTGGACTTGGATTCAATAAAAATAAACACATCCTATATAATAAAAGCCTAGTATTCAAATTGACCAAATAGTGATCTAACAACTGGTTTCTATGATTTACACTAATCACCAGGGGGCGGACGCTCAATGCAGGAGCTGCCCTCAGCCCATAGGCCCCAGGCCAGCCAAGGTGGGTGCCAGCAGAGGCCGCCGACTGCCCCACCAGTCCACCCAACAGATCAGCCCTGATTGCCAGCCAGGCCTAGGGACCCTACCCATGCAGGAATTTTGTGCATCAGCCTTCTAGTTATATTTATATTTGAAAATACATGAGCAGGATTTTATTTTTCACAGGTAGCTAATATATGCATTTGGACTGCTCTAGACTTGATGACTAATTATTTTGAATATCTTATGATGTGTACATGTTGTGTAATCATTGAATTTTAAGCTGTTATTAGATGCTTGCATTTTTCTATTTTTCTCCTTTATTAGTAGACATGAGATCTGTTATATTGTAGTTCTGATGAATGGATATCCCTACATTGAGATTCTTGCTCTAAAAAGGCTGCATATAAAATTATAAACCTGGATCTCATTAACAGGAGAAACTTAGAAAATATTTGCTGCCATGAAGTCTATGGAGAAAGGAAATTTTAAAGTAACCCAGGCCCAAATTTTTTAGGGTTTTTACTCCAACGTCTGTCCCTTGTATAGTACTGGGAATTAAGCCCGCGCACAAATACACACAAACACACAAATTTGAGACCTTCTGAGGTTTCTGGGTGGTCTTCATGGGAAATGCTTAGTGAAGTCCACTGAGGCAGTTTAATCAGAAGGGCACTAGGCATGGATCCTGCATAATGAAGTTACCATCTGTGGAAATGGGGGATGTGGGGAAGAGGTCACCATCTTTTAATTAAGTGCAGATGTAGTCCAGTCT
>PVJN01045084.1:0-17050 GCA_004026805.1 Lasiurus borealis
GATTCTGTGGTTCATTCTTTGGCAACTTTTTAGCTGAGAAATAAAGTATTAAAATAAACACAATTAGAATATTCATACTAGAACATGTTCATTTGCTTATTGATAATCTTCCTCTCTAATTAGGTTACCCTAAAGTATAAAATAACCATATGTCCATTCTTTCCAAATGTTTACTGAGTATTCACTAAATATCAAAACACTGGTCACTCTGTCCTGAGTTTATTGAGTTGGTGGAATGATAACATGGGGACCAGTTTCTAACACACTATTAAAATTTAACACTAAAGCTATATGAAATTCTTTACGTAGATTCACTTAACAATCCCAGGAAAGGTATACTTTACTCCGTAATCATTAACATCTCTATTATTTATTTACTTATTTAAATATATTTTATGGATTTTTTACAGAGAGGAAGATAAGAGAGCTAGAAACATCGATGAGAAAGGAAACATCAATCAGCTGCCTCTTGCACACCCCCTCCTGGGGATGTGCCCTTGACTGGAATCGAACCCGGGACCCTTCAGTTGGCAGGCCGACACTCTACTGACTGAGCCAAACTGGTTTCGGCAACACCTCTATTATTTAAAGAAAAATCTATGTTAAAATTGACAGCCAGTCAATCTATATATATAAAAGCCTAAATGACCAGTCGACTAGTAGCTATGATGCACACTGACTAGCAAGGGTTAGATGCACAATGCAGGAGCTGCCCCCTGGTGGTCAGTGTACTCCCACAGCAGGAGTGCCACTCAGCTGACTGATGGGCTGACCGACATGCTCCAGATGCTGGGCTCAGGCTCATGGTGGGCGAGCGCAGCTGGGCTGGGATGAGTAGGAGCTGTGTGGCACTGTCCCCTCCACAGCCACCTGCTGCTTTGCGCACTACTGTATGCTGATTTTAGCAGATCCTTCCGTAGGCCACACCGAGGGACCTCACTAGTACACAAATCCGTGCACCAGGCTTCTATCAATGTGCCCTGGACTGCCATAGCACATTTTGAAACAAGTAGGGATATAAACAAATAATATTGCCATCATCCCAGCAGAACTTGTCATTTGCTGTGCAATCTAATTATTACCAAATTATAACAGATCACATCTACTTTCTTCCTAGCTTCAAATATCTACCATTTTCCTCTATTGTAACTGAGTAAGAATACTTATCTGATTCAAGAGTAACTCTACTTAATGCAAGTGTGGCTCTCTTAAAAACCATTTCCCAATTTTGAGACAGCTGAGCATGGCTTGCCTCATTTGAACAAAGCCCCTGAACCACAGTTATGGCTTTAGCTCTGCTAAGCTCGATACAATGCTGTTCTCTGTAGCACTGCTCCTACTGATTAGACGTCAGCCACTTGGAATTCTGGATACTGATGTGCTGGATTCATTAAATAATAAACATCTCTAAGAGTACAGGTTGTAAGGGTAGCTAGACACAGTGATCTCTACCAACCTTGGGGATGGACTAGTATGGTAAGACTCTAAATTAATCTTAGCTTTGGCTAAGTTTGCACAAAAGTTAAACATGCTGTACTTCAAAATCTGAACACTTAATTGTGTCTTAGATCTTTTATCCTTTATTTGTTGTAATATTCCACGTCAGCATTAATAAATCTTTAGAATTCTAGATGCTGGGCTGGGCAATTGATCTGGAAGCCAGGAGCATCAAGGTTTTGGAAGAAAAGCCATCACCTTAGGATACTTGTCTAGGAACTGCTCTCTAGATGGTAGGGTAAATAATAAAATGATAAATTTCCAGTCAGCGGTATTCACAAAGCAGCTTCATAGGACAAAGAATAGGCTACCATTATAAACTTTATTATAATTAATGTTAAGTTAGGTTTCTGACTGAGTTATTTCTCTCTTTAGCATACTTCTCCAAGGGCTTCCTGTAAGTAGATATGAGTGAAATGGAGAGGATGAAGGAAATAAACCAGAATGGTTAATTTTCACTATGATGATAAACCAAAACAATTTTTGAAATTTCAAAAGAAGCTGTCTCCTGTCCTTTATCTTACTGAATGTCACCAAAGAGAAACTGGTACTATCTGTTTTATATATGGCCAACCAGCTTACTCAATCTATCCCTAAATTGATTAGGATTGTGAGAAAAGAAAAATCCTAGATCAAGTTAATGAAAATGAACAAGAAGCCATTCAAGACCTTATGAAATTAAAAGTAGATGATAAAGCCGAAACCGGTTTGGCTCAGTGGATAGAGCGTCAGCCTATGGACTGAAAGGTCCCAGGTTTGATTCTGGTCAAGGGCATGTATCCTGGTTGCGGGCACATCCCCAGCGGGGGGCATGCAAGAGGCGGCTGATCGATGTCTCTCATCGATGTTTCTAACTCTCTATCCCTCTCCTTTCCTCTCTGTAAAAAATCAATAAAATATATTAAAAAAAAAGTAGATGATAAATTTATTTAAAACTCTTCCACGAAATAAGTGTACTCCCTTTGAGAAGTCGTCAAAGTAAAAATATGAATGTACTGTGTGAGTTAAGTTATAATTTGGTAAAAGAAATGGTCTTTCCATTTCTTTCAAGGAAATAAACATTCTAATTTCAGAAAAACCAGTGTAAGTTCTAGTATGCAGAAAGTTCTAGTATTTTCTGACTGGAAAAAGGATCTTACTAGTACTTCTAAATAAAAAATAAAAATTAAATAAAGCTCCTGTGGTAGTCTTAATACCATCAGAAAGCTTTAAAGTTCAGCCTGATTTGAGAACCTATTATTTTGTTTCCTTTTAACTTTTCAGATGTGGTTCAGGGTGACATCTGTCCTATTTATAAAAAGAGCATATTGCCACACAATCCTTCAAAACTGTGCTAGCATTTCTCTAATAAATATGAGCCCGAGTTCCTCAGAAAAATATTTTACACAGCAGTTTTTTTCCTAAATGAGCCACCATTAAACTTGTTCTCTTAGTTTCAATTATTATGACAGTACTTGTAACTTTTACTGAGTTTTTTTTAAAGCTCTTAAGTGGTTAATTTGTATGACTTCAATATAAAAGATTATTTCTTATTTGGGGATAGGAATGTGGACACCCAGTTAATGATCACTGCTATTTAATAAAAGATGTTATGGGACAAGAAGAGTGTTGGCACATGAATAGAATGAAGGCAAAAAATTGTGAGAACCATCTAAGTAGACCCTTCCCATAGAATCTGTACCTGAAAACTAATGGAAGGAGGTTAGAGTCAATAGAAATATTTTTACTTTTGTTATAGACAGAAAAAAACTTCCTTAATACTATTCAACTTCATTACACCAACAACAGTAGATTAGTAATCATCATCAATTAAAAGTACCTTAAAGGAAAGGTAAGAGTGCTGCATAGCATTGAATGATCATTAAGGTCATGTAAAGCACAGATTGTTTTTCCTTTCTCTCTGTGCCTCATGCTTTGAAACTTGATTACAATATTGGCATAAAAAAATGTGGCTCTGAGTTTATTACCTTTTATATAAAAAGTCTTAACTAACAGAAAAACACACATTTATCCTCAATGAAATCTTTAGAAAAGCTATCACCTTAAAGTTTAAGCTTCCATAATTTCAGAAGAAACTATGCTTTAAGTATTACAACTTGATAGGCAACTATCTCTCAAATTTGACAATACTACCAACAGGAGTAAGGAATGTTTGGTCAAAAGGATCTAAAATAATTATAGAATTAAAAAAAAAAGTATCAAATTTTTTTTAAAAAAGAGTCAACTAGCTCAGGCTCAGTAGGTTGGGCATTGGTCATCCCATGTAGCAAAAAGGATGCCAGTTTGATTCCTAGCCAGGGCACATGCCCAGGTTGCAGTCTTGATCTCTGGCAGGGAGCATGCATGAGGCAGCTGACAGATGTTATACTCTCATATAGGTGTTTGTTTTTTCACTCCCTTCCTCTCTCTCTAAAAACCAATAAAAAGCATAAAATATTTTATTTTTTTAAAAATATATTTTATTGATTTTTCACTGAGAGGGAGAGAGAGAGAGAGAATTAGAAACATCAATGAGAAACATCGATCAGCTGCCTCCTACATACCCCCTACTGGGGATGTGCCCGAAACCAAGGTACATGCCCTTGACCGGTATCGAACCTGGGACCTCTCAGTCCAAAGGCTGACGCTCTATCCACTGAGCCAAACCGGTTTCGGCAAAGCATACAATATTTTAAAAATCAGAATATTTTTAAAATAAAAAATAAATGAGTCAAACGAAAAACATTCCAGTATAATTTGTTTTGCCTATATTTGTAGTTTGAAAAAGTTATTCTTACCTATTGCCATGAATATTTCATTTACATTCATTGATGTTTTAGCTGATGTCTCCATGAATAATAAACTGTTGTCATCTGCGTAGGACTGTGCTTCCTGTTTACAGAAGAAAAATAAGAGGCTTCCTTATTACTATTCCAACTTAATTACCTACAACCAGTAATTACCAGGGAAAAGTAAACAAAGATAAGGGCATTGTGTAATTTTCTTTTTGCCTTAACTTGCACTATCCCAGCATGATTTATCTGGTTTCACATTAAATATGCTTTCCAGCCCTGGCCAGTGTGGCTCAGTTGGAAATGCTGAAAGGCTTTGGGTTCGATTCTGGTCAGGGAACATAACATAGGCTTCAAGTGTGACTCCTGTTGGTGTACCTACAGGAAGGCAAGTGATGGATGTTTTCCTCTCACACAGATGTTTCTATCCCCCCTTACCCCTCCCTCTCTAAAATCCATATGTGTCCTCAGATGACAATTAAATAAATCAATAAAAATAAAATCCTTTAAATCTACTTTCTAGAGGGGGAAAATTTTATCCTATTCTAAATATAAAATTTTCTATGATCTCAATGGCAATTTTTTTTTTAATAGCAAAGGTGGAAATTTATTGAAGTAGACTCTCATGTGGGGAGGGGGAAAGAGTCTCCCCTCATTGGCAAATTTTACTTATGTTCATTATTTGCAATAAATTCAAAGGGAAACCAAATGTATAATACTGCCTTCAACCACTAAATGGCACCCTGATATTTAATTCTAAATGAGTTGGGTAAGCAACTTTTAAATTTGAATATATTATGAAACATTCCTTTGAAAATTGTTACTATTCTACATTTTTGTCATGCTTTACAGTTTACATGTATTACTGCCTTTGATCCTCATAGCTGTTGTGAAGAGCAACCAATTATCTTTCCCATTTGACAAAGAAAAGAATAAGGTTCCTTTGAACTGTAATGTGATAGAATTACTTTTGACTGTGATTTACATATGCTGGAGAGGTAACTATCTTAGAGTAATAGATGAAACCATACCTGACATGGTTGTCACCAGAACCAAATGAACTCTGTATGTTTAGCTTCACACCTATTGATGTAAGAACCATTAATTCCCTTTCTCTATATCTAGCCATCACTGAAAAATAAAAATTCCCTTTGCTGATATTGTACATATAATGGCCACAACCAAACTTCTCTGGTAGAGAAGCTGACAAACAAGAGAACAAAAGTTTTAAAACATCTACTTAAAAGACATCTGTTTTATTTTAAATAGCTGTATTTGATAACATACAAACTGGATTTTTTGAGCCTTCAAAAAACAAAAAATTTATTGATCTTTTTACAGAGAGGAAGAGAGAGAGATAGAGTTAGAAACAATGATGAGAGAGAGACATCGATTAGCTGCCTCCTGCGCACCCTCCACTAGAGATGTGCCTGAAACCAAGGAATCGAACCTGGGACCTTCCAGTCCGCAGGCCGACGCTCTATCCACTGAGCCAAACAGGTTTCGGCGAGTCTTTTTTTTAAGGACCTTTTGAGAACTATCACATGAGTATAGGTTATGTGTATCACAAGTGTGTGGGTATATCTGGGTATGCATATGTGTTGATATATATATCTCTACACTAATAAAAGAGAAACATGCAAATTGACCAATGTGCCAATCAGGCATGAGTATTCAAATTAACACAACAAAGATGGCAGAAGCCATGGAGCTGGAGCGAGCAAGAGGTTTGGGTTATCCCTGGTGACGTAGGAAGCCAAGGTTTCTGCCCACCCTGGTTGCTGCTCAAGGATTGGCTGGGAGCCTGGGTCACCAGGGGGTGTGGCTAGCCTGAAAAGGGCCCTCAGCCCCTCCCCTGGCTGGCCACACCCCCATAGATGAGGGTCCCCACTTGGGGACTTGGCCAGCCTGCAAACAGCCATCAGCCCCTCACCCAGGTTGGCCAGGCACCCCAGTGGGAACCCCCCACCCTGAAGGGGGTGTGGTCATCCTGAAAACGGCCCTCAGCCCCTTACCCAGGATGGCCATGTCTCCAAACAACCATCAGTCCTTCAGCCAGGCTGCCCCACGCTCCAAAAACCTGATATATTATTATGTACCCAATTAATCCCCACCCTGATCTGGAATACCCTTCAGGGCAAACCAATCGGCCCCCACCCATGCACCAGGCCTCTATCTATACTAATAAAAGGGTAATATGTTAATTAGATTGGGAGACCTTCCAGATATTCTTTTGGATAAAGCCATGGTGGCGGGGCTGAGGTAGAGGTGGTTAGAGGCCAAGAGGGAAGGGCAGTTGTGAATGATCAGGGCAGTGGAGGGGAGACCATTTGGGGTCATCAGGCTGGGAGAGGGGGGGGGAGGCAATTTGGGGTGAGAAGACCAGTAGGGGGGGCAAGATGGAGGGATCAGGATAGCAAGGAGGGATAGTTTGGGTTGAGCAGGCCAGCAGGGAGGGCAGGTGGGGGAGAGCATGCTAGAGGGTGGGTAGGGAGGGCATTTAGGGGCAAGCAGACCAGAGGCAGGGAGCAGTTGGGAGCAAGCAGGCTGGCAGGCAGAGTGGTTAGGAGCCAGCAGCCCCAGATTGTGAGAGGGATCCCTGATTGGAGAGGGTGCAGGCCAGGCTGAGAGACACTCTCCCATGCACGAATTTTGTGCACCAGGCCACTAAGTTATTAAATAAACAGGAAAAGATTAGGAAGGGTAGTATGCAATCAGCTTTTACTTATTTCTGCACTATTTGCAAGTAATTACTTTGTAATTGTTTAGGTCAACAAATTCTGAATCTATCAATATATATTACAATTATGTAAAGTCATTAAAAAATTCAGGTTCATCGTGAGAAGCATTTTATTACATACAGTATATCACACGTGTTTAATAAATTTTACTTGATATTTGCAGTTTTAAAATTATAATTCAAGTATGGACACAGAATAATTTACAATAAATTGTGTCTTCAAATATAAGTTAAATGCAACATACCTGGAAATCAACAGCTCTTTTATGTGCAAGGTCAGCTTTGTTTCCTGATAAAGCTATTACAATGTTAGGACTGGCTTGCCTCTGAAGTTCTTTAACCCAATTTTTGGCTCTGGCAAAGGACTCCTGGGGAAACAAACAAAAAACCCCACAGCTACTTTCAGGCACAGGATCAAAAAATGGCTAGGGAAAGTCTTTGTGAGACAAAGCTTTAAAGACTCTTCAAAGTGACACTGGGAAAGAAATTCTTAAGCCCCTTGAATTATTTAAGATACTTTCATCTTATTTTTTTAAAATCAACTTTTCTAATTCAAAAGCTTTAGGCAGAAATGTCATGCTTGGCTATAAAAAAGGGATTGAAAAAGATCTTTTCTCTAATCAAAATTCTGAATATCAGAAATGGACATTCAAACTAGTTCTATTACATAATGTATTTCTACTTACCTCATTTGTGATATCATACACAACTATGGCTGCTTGTGCTCCTCTGTAGTACATTGGTGCTAGGCTATGGTATCGCTCTTGACCAGCTGTATCCCATATTTCAAACTTTACTGTTGTGTCATCAAGACACACAGTTTGGGTTAGAAAAGCAGCTGAAAGAAGAAAATGTCTGCAGTAAGTTAATCATTTTCCCCCCTAAAATTTCCATAATACAGAAAACACCTGAAAACCTGATATATAATTGTGTATCCAATTAATAGTGGCTTTAAAAACTTGTAAGATACATGCTTCATGGCTGAATATAAGTGCTTACTTGTAAGAACTTTATAAATAAAATCAGTTTGAAAAATCTCTTCTACATTTTTAAGTTTACTGTAATAAGCTTAATACATTTCTTAAAGTGCTTACAAATTATATCATTAAAACTGTAAAACATGTTGACCAATGTCACCCCAATAAATTTAATAAAACTCTAAAAGACAATTCAAGAAATATATTAATATTCTTGAAAAAATGGGAGGGGGAAATCAGGATAATTATAACTATCATTTATATTGCCAAACTATAGCCCTCTGGCTCCATTTTCCTGGTTATTAAGGGTATACTCTGTGGATTTACCCAGTTCATTACCACTAAATTAATATTTTTGTTATATTATTCCTTTAAAACATTGACAACTTAATTTTTATAATCATTAGCTCAACCTAGACTTAATTTGCTAAACAGTTTCAATATTAACTCTTAGCTCTTTCATTACTTGTCATTTCCATTTTTTGCATTTGCACCTTTTCATCTCTTCCCTCAGATTTTAATTTTAACAACAAAGTATCATTTATAATGATACTAGAGGCCCGGTACACAAAATTTGTGTACTGGGGAGAGGGGGCTATCCTTCAGCCTAGTTTGCACCCTCTCCAACCTGGGACCTCGAGGGGGTGTCCGACTGCCAATTTAGGCCCGGCAGCAAGTGGCCTAAACCGGCAGTGGGACACATCCCTCTCACAATCTAGGCCACCTGGCTCCTAACCAATTGCCTGCTTACTGACTTGATCACTGCCTAATCGTTCACCTGGTAGCCTCATAGCCCCCAACTGCCCTCCCCTGCCAGGCTCATAGTCCCCAACTGTCCTCCCCTGCTGGCCTGATCATCTCTAACCACCTCCACCATCGTGGCTTTGTCTGGAAAGAAGTCGGACAGTAGGAAGATGTCTGGTCTTGTGGTCTAATTAGCATACTATCCTTTTATTAGTATAGATTTTTGTTTTTGAAATTGAGGTTGCTGTCAAATTTACAAAGTACCACTTATTTTCTAAATTGCTTCATAGGAACAGTATAAAGTAAAATATTCATTACAAGTATACCTCTCTTGGCTCTATGAATGACCATCAGTAAAGGCACCACAATGGATACTTACCAAAAAAAATCTGACATATAAAAGGTAGATTATAATCAAGTGGATTAATTTTAAAATACTGTGAGAGTAAACGTCTAACCATAGCTAACTGCACTAAAGATATTTATGAACAAGATCTACACAGACCCATTTTAGCAGCATGCTGGCCAAAAACCATACCTATAGTTCCTACCTTCATTAACTTTGGTAGTTAAAATTCCTGCAGCTCTATCATTCATTTTGTTAGTTCCTCGCTTAAAAAATAAAAATAAAACAATAAATATATATATATCTTTATTGATTTCAGAGAGGAAGGGAGAGGGAAAGAGAATAGAAACATCAATGATGAGAGAGAATCACTTATTGGCTGCCTCCTGCACGTCCCCTAATGGGGCTCAAGCTGCAACCCAGCCATGTGCCCTTGACTGGAATCAAACCTGGGACCCTTCAGCCCATACATAGGCTGATGCTCTATCCACTGAGTCAAACCAGCTAGGGCTAGCTTCTCACTTTTTAAAAAATACATTTCAGAAAGGAAGAGAGAGGGAGAGATCAAAACATCAATGATGGGAGAATTACTGATCTGCTGCCTCCTGCATGGTCCTAACTGGACACTGAGCCCACAACCCAAGCCTTGAGTGGGAATCAAACCATGACCTCCTGGTTCACAGGTTGATGTTCAACCACCGAGCCTTGACAGCCTGGCTGCTCCTCACTTTTACTTTCAGCTCAAGGTGTGAACTTCAGCTCCTTCCCAAACAGCATGAAAGAAAGTTATTAAAATTTCTTAAAACTGTTCTATCTTGCAAGAAAATTATAGTCAATTTCTATAAATTATAGCTGTTTATTTGGTGGTGTCAATCTTTTGTAAGAGATTCACTAGTTAATATGAAAATGCTGACTGAGCCAATTGTAATTAGATATCATATATTCGTGTTAGAGATAACATTTATTTTTTTCTTGCTATTTTTATTATGTCAATTGGTTCCTGGCTTTACTATTAGCATCCATAATTCATTTTCTATAATTCTGTATTTATAGTAAAGAATACCGAGAAAACACTTTTAAACATTCATGAATGTCTCTCCTATAGAATCAAGAAATATTTTTAAGCACTTAAATTTTAGCCCCTAAGAGTATCCCTTTTTCAATAAAAGGGAAAAACAAAGGAATGGATCACAAAATATAAGCCTTTTCTCAAGTAAAGTTTGATTAAACTTGAAAATTGTGTTATAATTTTGCAATTTAGACTTTGTTTTCTTTTTTATGACCACAAAGTACATTGAAAGTAAAAATATTCACTTACACTTTCATAAGTCAACTCTACTCAGGAAAATAACTATTAGTTAAATCTGCCTTAAAGCAAATATAATCCGATTTTCAAACCATTTAAATATATCACAACAGGCTAATGATTTTTTTTATTGAGGCATGTAGAAAAACAAAATACAGGCAAAGAAACGCCAACATTTGAATACATTAAAATACATACACACACAGTCCATGAACAAATAGTTCTTTCAGAAACACAAAGCTATTACACCAGACTACAAAAGAAAAACTGTTTTATTTAAAAACATTAAAAAGGAAATTAGAGTCAACATGCATTCCTAATATACATATAGGATTTTTTTCCCTTAAAATTGATCAAGTGTCCACTCCATTCTTAAGTCTGAAATCAGCAAAGCTCTTAGGCAGTCTCTCTAAATCTAGAAACCAAACAAGGAAGTCCACCATCACAATTATCATCTGGGATATCCATATAAAA
This sequence comes from Lasiurus borealis, assembly GCA_004026805.1. Lineage (NCBI taxonomy): Eukaryota > Metazoa > Chordata > Mammalia > Chiroptera > Vespertilionidae > Lasiurus > Lasiurus borealis. The sequence continues at coordinate 10,856 of PVJN01045084.1, forward strand.
GTAGTAAATTATTGGAAAGAGACAATTATTTGGAATAGACAGGACTACCATGAAAATCCAAAGGCATCAGCTAACGTAAAGCAGATAATAATGAGTTCTTTAAATTGACTAAAACAAATCTTACCATGCATTGCCAATAATCAGGTTTTCAGTATTATGCTGAAAGAAGAATGGATCCCGATCATATTAACAAAGAACAAGAACAAGCAATTCCCTAGATTCCTCTTGGAAACCATTCTTTATTCCACACCACTAAGTAGCTCCTACTTGTGTGCTCCCAGACTTCACTGTGCAATAACAATTTTACACTTTTTTATAATCTGTTTAAAAAGATATTATCTTTTTCTTTTCCTAGACTGGAAGTTATTTGAGAAATTACTTAGTTATTTTTCTTCACACTCAACATCTAATATAAATCCCAATTCATATAAATGTTCAAAATGTTTGCTAAAAGAAGTTCATGTAAGTTATGTGTAATTATTTTTGGGCTACTTTAGGTAACATTTGAATAGACAGTTTCCAAATGAGAAAATAGGCATTCCAAAAAGCCTCTAGTCATGTTACTATATAACTAACAATCTCAAGAAAAATATCATCAAAATCTTTTTAACTTGATTAACACCATACTGCTGCTCATGGTAAGAGGAGAAAAAGACCAATATTAGAGGCCAAGGGAATGAGTTTTAGGATACATCTAAAACACATTAAAATAATAAAAGTTTTTTAGCGCCACAAAAATGAATATTATGGGAATAGAATAACTCATTATTATTATAAACATTAAGTATTGCAAGACCATCATGATTCCCTACAGTTCTCAAATTTTCAAATACTATTAACTACAGCATTTAACTTTCCCATAAAATTCAGTGAAGTATAGCTGACATCTTCAAACCTTAGTGCTTATAAAAATACTTTACTAGTCGATTACAAAGTTATAAAAATAAAATCTGACACTCAAAATATAACTACATCAATACTGTAGCAACATTAACCACCAACTTACCTGAATCTGCAAAACCACTTTAATATATCCAAAACGTCTATTTTCTGGCTAAGAACCATCACTTTCTTAGACCTCTTCATTTTCTCTTCACTTCCATCACCAGCACTAGCAGTTGGTTTTCTTTTCGGGCCCACATTTCACAAAGAAACAGCTTTTATCACTTGGAGAGTTACTGTGTACGCGACGACAAGTAGAGAAAAACAAAGCTGCGTTGAGATGTGGGTGCTGGCCTGTCTAATAGGCTCCCTTTTTGAGCTACATGATCAGTTCCCTATTTGCAAGCCAGGCAGCAAGCAACAGTTCAGTCTCAGCAAAACTACAAATTACTGAATCAGAGACCTTGGGGTCAGCTGAGAATACCTCAAACTATAAATGTTAAATCTGCAAATACCAAAGGCCTATAATCAAAGACCTTAATAAGTAGTAAACAAGAAGCAGACACTGCAAAAACAATAGGCAGGGGAAATACTATCCAAATCAATAGCATACCCAAAAGCCAACAACTCAGAAATAAAGTTTAAACTAAAATGATTCTACAAGAATTAAAGAGAACAGTCTGAGGAACCAATACCACCCCAACCCATAATTATTTATCAAATTTGATAGGTTTTATTAGAACCGACAAAAACAAAAACAAAAAACCCCAACAAAAAACACCCTGTGACTATCAGGTTTAATTACATAAAAATTTGAGACTAGGCCTTCAAAATTATGTATCATAGAATATCTTTAAGAAACATTCTACAATGTTAACAGGTTAATTTTTAATATGAGAGAATCTCATATGAATCTTACAAAAAATTACAAAAGCATCAAGGATAAATGTGTAAAAAATATTTCACAAAAGATACATAGGAAAAAAGTTAATTATCAAAATCATCTTTATAGCGAAAATACTAAATTTCTTTCCTAACTTAAAAAAAGGAAGGTGGGAGAGAAGTGGCAAAAACACCCACTGCTAGTGATGCTGTATAAATGTTTTGGATTTTTTTTTTTAACCAGGCAAAGCCATGAAAATGCTGGTATTTGTTAACCTACTACTATATCATGGAATTTCCAAAATATGGTATGGTGGGCAGGGGTAGGAGAGTAGGCAGAAAAAACCTTTACGTTAAAAAAGTTGTAAACTACCTAAATGTATAAGTGAAAAGACACCAATGGCTGGGTAAGTATTAAGCAGTAATAACATAAAAAATATGGTTATAAAGTGACCAATTTAATTGTCATAAAGTAAAATATGTAAGTTCCTTATAAGGATAAGGTATCCTATATAATAAAGAGCTAATATGCAAATAGTCCAGACGCCCTCATGCCATAACAACTGATCAGCCGGTGGCTGTGTGTGCAACGAGACCAGGGAACGTGAGGCTGCGCCCCCCACCTGGCGCTGTGATTGTTATTAATAAATTTATATATTATTTTCATGTACATTTTACTAATTTTCTTTTACCTCTGATACTTCTATTATAAAGGGCAAATAGCAATATTAAAATATTTCCTCTAATTAATTTCCTACATATATATATTGATTTCAGAGAGGAAGAGAGAGATAGAAACATCAATGATGAGCGAGGACCATTGATTGACTGCCTCCTGCACGCCCCCTACTGGGGATGGAGCCCACAACCTGGGCATGTACTCTGGACTGGAATCGAACCCAGGACCCTTCAGTGCCCAGACTGACGCTCTATCAATTGAGCCAAACCGGCCAGGGCATTAATCCCCTTTTAATGTGCACAAATTTCGTGCATCTGGCCACTAGTATCTAGATAAAAACATTAATAGAAAAAGCAAAGAGGAAAAAACTAAAATAATAGCCATGTACTCATAGTGCAATCATGACTAAATGTTCCCATGTAAAACTATCAGAAGTGGTGGATTTGAGAACCTATAAAGCTAAAAATTAGCCCTGGCTGGTTTGGCTCAGTGGATAGAGAATCAGCCTGAGGACTGAAGGGTCCTGGTTCGCAGGTTTGATTCCAGTCAAGGGCACATCTCTGGGTCGCAGGCTCGATCCCTCAGTGGGGGGAGTGCAGGAGGCAGCCAATCAATGATTCTCTCATCACTGATATTTCTCTCTCTCCCCCTCTTCCTTCCTCTCTGAAATCAATAAAAATGTATTTAGAAATATATATTAAAAAAAAGCTAAAAATTAAAAATACAAATTGCTATACAGAGGGGGTCTTGTTATACACAGGGGAAGGATCTCAGAAGATCAAGAGCTTGTGATGTGTAAAGAAAGCAAAGGTTTTGAGACCCAAATAATTCAATAAGAGTTCAGTGCATCTGGATCAAACTTCATGATGAATATCCAATCAAGAAAAATAACAGGAAATGACTGAGCAGTATCAAGAACCAGGTACCACCTTGGCTGGTGTGGCTCAGGTTGGTGGGACGGTTGTCCTGTGCAATGAAAGTTGCTGTTTCGATTCCTGGTTAGGACACATGCTGGGGGGCATTGCAGGAGGCAGCCAATTGATGTTTCTTTCTCTCTCCCCCCATCTAAAAACAAATAACAACAAAACAAAACAAAACAAAAAAAACACAAAAAAATTAAAAACAGAATAAAAAAGAATCAGGTATTAAATTTATTAATAAAGTTAGAAGTTGGTTTGCTGGGAAAATAAGTGTCAACAATAGTAATTTAATGTCATGAATTTTCTAATACAGGTGAATACTGACTTCAGATGATAAAACAGAGGCACTAGCTGGCATGGCTCAGTAGTTGAGCACGGACATATGAACCAAGAGGTCATGATTCAATTCCCAGTCAGGGCACATGTTTGGGTTGTGGGCACAGTCTCCAGTTAGGACTCTGCAGGAGGCAGCAGATCAGTAATTCTCTCTCATCATTAATGTTTCTATCTTTTCCTCTCCCTTCCTTTCTGAAATCAATACAAAAATATATTTTAAAAAACTGTACACAGAAAACAGATGATCTAGATCTGACAACAGAAAAAATAAAAACTAAGGCCACTTTTATTGCCCTTTAATATTGTATGTGCAAATTTTTTTTCAATAGATGGAGTTACGCATGTTATATATTTGAATTGGTATGCATAATATTTTGTTGTACTGACAAGCTTCAAAACTTCATATGTCAAATTTCTAGAAGGTATTAACATCATAGATATTTTTACAATTAAAAATGTCGAATTTCATGCCAAAAAAAAAAAAAAAAGAGCATCTGTAGTTTTAATTCATTACTGAAGAATTCAGCGGCTGAATACTTCGGGGAGCTTACGGTGAACATGCTCCATCTCAAAATACTTGTGAACGCTTTAAAAGTGATGATTTCCGATCGATGTAAAAGACAAAGAACGTCCAGGTCAACTGAGAAAGTTAGAAGACCAACCATTATAAGCATTATTGAATAAAGATGCATGCCAAACTCAAAAACAACTTGCAGAAATTAAATGTTGCTCAGGAAACAATTTCCAATTGTTTACAAGCAATGGGACAGATTTTAAAAGAAGGAAAATGGGTGCCACATCAACTCAACAAAAGACAAACGGGAAACCGAAAAGTCATCAGTAAAATGTTGCTTCAATAGCAGGCAAGAAAGTCCTTTTTGCATCGAATTGTGACTGGCGATGAAAAGTGGATTTTGAACGTCCCAAATGCACAAAATCACGGTTTGATCCAGATCAACCATCAACATTGACTGCAAGGCCAAATCGCTTTGGAAAGACAATGCTCTGCATTTGGTGGGATCAGGAAGTTGTGCTGTACTGAGCTTCTAAAACCAGGTGAAACTGTTAATACTGATTGCTACTGACAACAAAATAATCAATTCGAATCATTCTTTGATCATGAAATGACCAGAATGTGCCAGGAGTCGCAGGAAGTAATTTTGCTTCATGATGATGCACCATCATACAACACACTTCATAACCAGTTAAAAACACGTCAAAAAAATCTTGCCAGCTATATTCACCAGACTGTGCTCCTTCAAATTACCACTTCTTCCGATGGATGGCACACACACTTTCTGAGCAGCATTTCAAAACATATGAAGAAGTGGAAAACTGGATCTTTGAATGGTTTGCCTCAAAACAAGAAAAGTTCTATTGGGATGGTATCCACAAATTACCTGAAAGATGGGGGAAATGTATAGCTAATGATGGACATTACTTTGAATAAAGCACTTTTGATGTTTCTAGTGAAATTTTCGTGTTTTCTTTGATTACAAAATCCGCATTATTAACCGATACACCTAGTATATTGGGGGGAAGAACCCAGTAAATTATGGTTGCAAAGACCAACAACATTTTCAGGGAAGAGTTATACTGAATTAATGTGAGGAAAAGAAGGGGCTACAAATAGATTAGGCAGACAGAAAGCATACACATGTGACTAAACCCAAATAGAAAATATTGCAAAAGCCTGGCAACAAGATAAAAAGTTACAATATATAAAAAGATGGCAATATCACCAAAAGTAAACCCATTTTATGAGATGATTTATAAACATCTATCATATAGGATTTACTCTTAAAACTCAATGATCCTCTTGCCCAGCCGGCATGGCTCACGGGTTAAGGATTGACCTATGAATCAGGTAATGGTTCGATCCCCAGTGTGGGGCATGCAGGAGGCAGCCAATCAATGCTTCTCTCTCATCATTGATGTCTCTGCCTCTCTCTTCTTCTCCCTTCTCTAAAATCAACAACAACAATATATATATACACACACATATATATGTAAAACGATTAAAAAATAGTAAAAAAAATAAAATCAATGATCATCTCATAAGGTATCGATATAATATAAAAAGAACTTCTCCAATTCAGCAACCCCAAAAACCTAAATAACCCATTTAAAAAATGGGCAAAGCACTTCAGTAGACAGGGAGGGAGCGGGAGCGAGAAAGAGATAGAAACATCAAATGTGAGAGAAAAATTGGGTTGCCTACTATTATGCGCCTGAAAAGGGATCCAACCCACAACCTAGGTATGTGCCCTGACCAGAAATGGAACCCACAACCTTCTAGTGTGTCGGAGACCAAATATTGTTCTCACCAGGTGGATGTAATTGTTCTCACTAGGTGGATGTAAACAGGAGGCCAGAAAGCTGGCCAACCTTAATTGCTCTGAAAGGTCAGAGCTGATTACTCATTGTTTAGTTCGAAACTATCTGTTTGTATCATGTTAATTTCTGTTATTTCCTGCCTAAAGGCTAGGGGTGTGT
>PVJN01045085.1:0-17049 GCA_004026805.1 Lasiurus borealis
CCCCCCCCCCCCCCCCCGCCCATAGCTCTCCTCCACCTGGCTCCCACCCTACCCTCTATTCTTCCCTTCCCACCATTGTCCTCATCCATAGGTGTATGATTTTTGTCCAGTCTCTCCCTATATCCCCACTCACCCCTTTCCCCCTGAGAATTGTCAGTCCACTCCCTTTCTATGCCCCTAATTCTATTAGATTCACTTGTTGACAGATATGTATTTGTTGTTCATCATTTTTACCTTTACTGTTTTCTTCTTCTTCCTCTTCTTAAAGAGTACCTTTCATCATTTCATCTAATACTGGGTTGGAGTTGATGAACTCCTTTAGCTTTTTCTTCTCTGTGAAGCTCTTTATCTGCCCTTCAATTCTGAATGAGAGCTTTGCTGGGTAGAGTAATCTTGGTTGTAGGTTCTTGCTCTTCATCACATTGGATATTTCTTGCCACTCCCTTCTGGCCTGCATAGTTTCTGTTGAGCAATCAGCTGACATGTCTAAGCCTGTCTTCATAAAACCGAAGACATCTTAGATACCAGGACCTTCCGTAAATGACACGGAAGTGAGCCATATGCCCTAATGCCCCACGTTGACCTGGGATGAACATCCCATGGGTCACCCTCTGGAAGGACTGCTGGGTGACATGGAGAGGGGGGTCATGGCTGGAATGGGAGGGCAGGCACCTGGGTGCCCTGGAGTCAGGTCTGCCTGGGGAGATACTGCTCCTGGAAGGGCAGGGCTTGCTGCCTGTGTGTGCTCACCCGTGAGGGCCTGCATGAGGCGTCCCTTTGACATAGCTAACTGAGCAGTTACATGGCTAAGGGGTCGCACTGAAATTCCCTCATTAACACCAAATTCGTTGCGTGAAAAACTCAGCTTATTTGAAAATTAGTTCATTTTTAATGCCTTTTAAGCAATTGGAGCACTTAAAACAACTCTTTGGGAAACTTAACAACAATTCCAGCAAAAATGGCCTAATGGGAAGAAAACAGCCTCTAATTCTTTTTAGAATATATTTTTTTTATTTTTCAGCAGAACTATTCCAACTTAGCAGAGTGTGAATATTGAATAAAAATAGCTTAGGACAAAAATAGAAAATAGGACTTGTTCTCTTGGCGTGAAAACGTGTAACAATCATGATATTTTTCTTTCTTTTTTGTTTTTTAATCTTAATCATTTCTTAATAATGTCCCATGCTGGGCAAATAGTTGTTTCTCCTGTCCATTATCTAGAATTCCTTCCTTCGATTTTCTCACAGAACTTCTATTTCTGTGTGTCTCTGTTTCTTCTTTAAATTTGAATTTCCATTTGGAAAAGATTCAGAAAAGACCATAGTGAGATGAAGTAAGCTCATGTAAACCATTACCTCTGCTTGGTCAGCTGCCCTCCCCCAACTTCCCAGCACTTCACCCTTTCACCCCCTCTGTCCCGCCCCCTAATCCACTGCCCCGCCCCTCTATTATAATGCCCCGCCCACTATTCCACTGCCCCACCCCCTACTCCTCTGCCCTGACCACTACTCTACTGCCCAGCTCTTGTCCTGCCCCTTTGCCTCCGTACTTTTAGCATTGGTGTTTCCCCCGTATAGCACTTCTCACAGTAATTTACGACTAAATTTGGTAATTTGTTTTTTAATAGATCCCTCCTTCGTATACACTGGGCCTGGTCCAGAGCCTGGCACTTCATAGGAGCTCAGTTCATATTGTCAAGCGGTAGCTAACATTTCTGAATGACAGGCATCCTGCTAATGAAAGAATCAGCCTCCAAAGTACTTGCAAACAATCAAATAGACTGCAAATAAAATAAAAAAAGTCCATGTGCGAGATTTGTCTTGTAGATAGCTTTGAATTTTCAAGCTATGGCATACATCAAATGCTGTACTTAATCTGGATGTGAACATTGGAGTTCCTGGAAGTGTCAGTTGACTTCACATAAATTATTTACCTCCTCATTCTTGTGTGAGATAGGGGAGGGGTGGGTAGTTTTACTAAATTGGAACTGGCACAGAGAGAGTAAATCATTGGTGGGGGTGGGTCCCCACGTCCAGGTCTCTCATGAGGACAGTCAAGGAGACAGGGTCCGGTCAGGGTCCTAGCAGGAGTGGAAGCCACCTTCAACAGGCAGGCAATTGGAGGAGACGTTAACAAAAGGATGACTTACAAAAGTCAGGGTGGGGTTTACAGGAATTATAAAGAGAGAGTGCAATACGCCAGAGATGACTGGGAGTCTGGACTCCCTCTGAGCCCGAGAGGTCAGGGGATGGAGAGTTATCAGAACCCATAGAGCGGTGGTTCTCAACCTTTTTTTTAATGCTGTGACTTTTTAATACAGTTCCTCATGTTGTGGTGACCCCCAATCTTAAAATTATTTTCATTGCTACTTCATAACTGTAGTTTTGCTACTGTTATGAATCATAATGTAAATATCTGTTTTCCGATGGTCTTAGGCAACCTTGCTAGCAGTTTTCAACCTGTGGGTCGCGACCCACAAGTTGAGAACCGCTGCTGTAGAGCCTAAGATCATCAGAAAACACAGATACTTACATTATGATTCATAACAGTAGCAAAATTACAGTTATGAAGTAGCAACGAAAATAATTTTAAGATTGGGGGTCACCACAACATGAGGAACTGTATTAAAAGGTCTCAGCATTAAAAAAGGAGGGTGTGTCCTTTGGTAGCAGCACAGCCTGCCCGTAGCATCTTGGCCCAGAGGAGGGTGGGGGGATGCAAACAGCACCCTCACCTTCTCCCACCTCCTAACCTCCAGCCAGCACCTTCTGTTGGCTCAACCCAACCCGGGTCAAGCAAGAGGGAGCCCTCTGAGTAGTCCATAAGGCTCAGCCGGGCTCAGAGCAGGGTGGCCAGGTGGGGTGGAAGGGGGAGGAGAAGGCGTGAGGTAAGGAAGACAGTTTCCATCCTCCTCACTGAAACCGCAGAGGACCCAGAAACCCAGGAAATTATGGGATGAAGACAGTTATTGGGGGTGAGAGGGCTTGGGCAATGGACCAATAAAAAGTGTTATATCCGAAGTCATGCTCAGTGAGAGCAGCCCACCCCAAAGCCTAGAGGCCTCACGAAGTGAACATGTATGTGTTCAGCACCGTGATGTGCTGGCACCAGAGCATTTCCGGGTGAGGCCCAGAAATCTGTGCGCAGCAGCTCTCCAGGTGATTCCTGGGCAGGCTCAGGCTCGAGAAGCTTCTGCAGAGAGAGCAGACGTTCACCACATGGAGAAATAAGCTCAGGCTGTGAGTCTCTCTCTCTCTCTCTCTCACACACACACACAGAAACAAACACTCTCATACACACACACACACACACAGAAACAAACACTCTCATACACACACACATACAAACACTCTCATACACACACACATACAAACACTCTCATACACACACACATACAAACACACTCATACACACTCACACACACACACACACAGAAACAAACACTCAAACACACACACACAAACACTCTCATACACACTCACACACACACACACAGAAACAAACACTCATACACACACATACACAAACACTCTCAAACACACATACACACACACAGAAACAAACACTCTCAAACACACACACACACAAACACTCTCATACACACACATACACTCACACACACACGACACTATGCAGTTCACTCAATCTTATCTTAGTCTTGGCGTATTTTCAAATAGCTCTCTAAAATAAGGAAATTGGATTAAAGAGGTGGTTTTCAAACAGTGTTTATCTGATCCTCGTCCGAGCGAAGGAAGTCACTGGGCTGACCCACTCATCTAACACACTAAGTGCCTCTTTGTAACATTTCATGTGGCCACAGCCTCCGCAGCTTAACATGCATCGAAAGCCCGTGTCTGAGCTGACCCACTCCCTCTTGTTCAAATGTCCCAGGGTGCCATGCACAGGTGCCAGTTGGGCTGGCTCTGCACGCGTGGAATCTGTATTGTGGCTTACATAGGTGCATGTGTGGTCTTATTTACAAATCTTAGCACTGCCTCCGCCCAGAGGTGCCCTTTGTCCATTTCCTGTCCTTCATGTGCCCATGCGCCTCCATGCATGTGTGATTCCCACCCCGGGGGCTGCTCCTTGGCAGCATGTTTTGCCTCCCGTGGCCATTTTGAACACAAGGAATTGGCAGGAAGTGTCGCTGCATGTCTGCTCACAGGGACTCGTGCGTCTAAAGCTGCTCGCGTGTGCATTCGGCTTGTTAAATATGTAGAAATGGAGAGTGGGATGGTCCAGCGGGCAGGCTCCGGGCTGTTCCAGACCTGGTCCTGTATTTGGCTTATGGCTTCAAAAGCAGCCACTCCTCCTTTCTGTGCTGGTCTTTTCTTACTTGTCAGAAAGCCACCGTGACATATTGCCTACCGTGTCACATGTGGTGGCTACCGAATTTCTGTGTAGAAGAAGGTTGGGGCCAGTAATCTTGTGGGTGGGACAGGGGATAGGGACTTACTCATCTTTTTTTTTTTTTAAATATATTTTATTGATCTCTTACAGATAGGAAGGGAGAGGGATAGACAGTTAGAAACATCGATGAGAGAGAGGCATAGATCAGCCGCCTCCTGCACTCCCCCTACTGGGGATGTGCCTACAACTAAGGTACATGCCCATGACCAGAATCGAACCTGGGACCTTTCAGTCTGCAGCCCGACGCTCTATCCACTGAGCCACACTGGTTCTGGCGGGACTTACTCATCTTGAAGGCACATTTGTAAAGCAAGCGCACGTGGTTTTTCTTAGTTTGTATGTAAAACTTCATACAGTCAGAAAGGTCTTCCCAAAGGCTTTATACTATGTGCATGCCCCACTTCCCCCAGCATACACACACACACACACACACACACACACACACACACACACACACGGGATTGAACCTGCAACCCAGGCACGTGCCCAGACTGAGAATCAAACCGGCAACCTCTGTGTGCATGGGATGATGTTCAACCACCTGAGCCCCTTGCTCCTGTTTTAAGACTTTCCCTCAATATTAATGATATGGTTTCCTCTCAACCCCCCTCCCCCCCAGAGTTAACACTTAGACATTGCTAAAGCATGGGAAGAAGCAACTTGCACTGCAGTGCTCTGTGATGAGCACTCCGGAGAGAAGCTGACATCTGGGGTAGAAGGTTCCATGTTAGCTTTCAGATGTTCTTACCTCTCCAGCACTCCTCCGCAGGCTGCCACGTGGTTTTTCATTCGTGTTGTTCTTATGCAGACCATCCTCAGAGAAAGAAGGAGGATGGGGGAGGAGGAGAAAAGGGAAAAGATGTTTATTCACACACTACTGGCTCTGTCCATAGATCACCTCATTCAATCCCCACAACCTTTGGAATTAGATATTTGCATCCCAGGTTGGGACAAGGAGGAGCGGAGGTGAATGGCCTCATGTGTGGTGGTGCCACCCCCAGGGAGCCAGCACTGCCCGATCGATCGGAAGCTGCACCCAGTCTTGGGGCTGCCTCCGCACTCGGTTTGCTCTCGGTCCGTGGCGTTTGCTGTTTTGTGCTGCCAGTGCTTTCCAGAGACAAAGAATTTGGAATCTGTACGTTGGTTCTTATCCCTCTCAGCAATATCATCCTCCTCCTCCCACTCCTCCTCACATACCTCTAGGGACCTTGTTGATGCCTGCCAGAGATTTCGTGAGAGTGGTACATGGAAAGGCCACATACAGTGGTACCTCGAGATACGAGTGCCCTAACATATGAGATTTTTGAGATACGAGCCACTGAGCGAGCGATTTTTGCTTTGAAATACGAGCAACAGTTGAGATAGGAGTCATCACGCGGATCGGCTGGCTGCACACGACCCACCAGTTTACCGCGACTCGAGCGTCTCATAGTTTCCCACGCCTCAAGGTTATGGAACGAATTAAACTCGTATCTCGAGGTACCACTGTACTTGGGTCTGGTTCTCTTTCCGCCCAAGACATCTCTGTGGGGCCATCCCCCAGGGCAGAAGAGGGCATGGCTTTCTTCTCATCCTTTCCATCTTCTCCCACAACGTCTCCAGCTTTCTCCTGATGCTCGTTATGCGATGAGGGGGAGAGGAACCTCATGGGGGCTCAGTGGGCAGCCAAAGGGAGAAAAGAGGTGGGAGTCCCGGGCAATCCTGGGGGTGGGGGGGGGCTCTGTCTTTTCCTGAGACATTTCCCTAAACAAGGGAAGGAAGACTTTGAGGTGGGGGGACTCCTGCATCCAGTTCCACTTGGCACCGTCACTTGACCTTTGAACCCCCAGGGAAGGGGTGATGCCGCAAAGACAGCAGAACGTAAGTTGCAAACAGTTGAGTTGATAGAAACTGGCGCTTTATGCTTGGTATCTTTAGAGCCTTCCAGGGACAGGGCCTCCGTGGAGGAGAGATCAAAACAGCATGGTCACAGGCACCGCTGACACAGCTTACTGGTCGTGGGTTTCTGGTAAAATCCATTTTAATCCATCAGCAGGAGGAGTGGGATTCTGTCATATGCCTTTTTAAAAATATATATATATATTTATTGATTTTTTTACAGAGAGGAAGGGAGAGGGATAGAGAGTCAGAAACATCGATGAGAGAGAGACATCGATCAGCTGCCTCCTGCATGCCCCACACTGGAGATGTGCCCGCAAGCAAGGTACATGCCCTTGACCAGAATCGAACCTGGGACCCTTCAGTCCGTAGGCTGAGGCTCTATCCTCTGAGCCAAACTGTTCTCGGCTGTCATATGCCTTTTGGAAAGCACAGCCTAGTTTTTGTTACACCACATGCCAAGTCTGAGCCCTGAAACTCAACAGCTACGCAGAGTAACGTGCTGCTAGGATCTGTTTACCCACCACCGCGGGTAAAATCATTTGGGGGCAGCTAGAGCTTTGTTGATTGGGGCTACACAGACTCAGCCAAACACCCCATCTCTTTGAATGATCGGCACCTGCCCTCCAGGAGGGGGCCGGCCGTGGCAGCGGTGGGAAATTGGCACGGAAAGATTTTGTTATCACTGCACTACTATTACAGAGCAATACATAATGCAATTCAAGCGTCCACGTGGCTGGAAAGAGGTTGAAAGGAAAAGCAGAAATCAGCAGAAGCAGTTCAAATAAACCAACAAACCTCCACAATAATCCTTGTTAAGAATAAGAACTAGAAGGCACGCAGGAGGCTGTAATTATTTGCAGAGTGCAGGAGGAAGTAAATAGGGACCTGAGTTTGGAACTGGTTTGTGTCAGTTCAATTACCTACAGAGGTCAGCCACTGACTGGAAAAATAAAGCTAATGAGAGTCAAGTTAGAGGCGAGGTACTTAATGTTTACCGTTTCTTTCTTCTCCTTTATTTACTTATTGTTCTGAGAGCGCTGTGGGGATTGTACCTAAGTGGCTAAGCCATTTATGCTTTATTACCTATAAACACACACATGTAATTAGATTTTTTTCCCTCTGCTTTGTACATTTCCCAGACCTGAAGTAAATCTGAGAGCTGGGACCTATTTATCCTACCGAAGGTTGGAAGTTATAAAGTATTAGGTCGAATCATATGAAATTATTGTTTTTATAAGTCAGAGGCAGCCAAAAAGCAGTAATTTCACTTAAAAAATATATTTTTTATTGACTTCAGAGAGGAAGACAGAAGGAGAGAGAGAGAGAAACATCAATGATGAGAGAGAATCGTTGATCGGCTGCCTCCTGCACATCCCACACTGGGGATGGAGCCCACAACTCCAGCATGTGCCCTAATTGGGAATTGAACTGTGACCTCCTGGTTCACAGGTCGACGCTCAACTACTGAGCCACACCAGCCCGGCTTTCACAGTAATTTCATATGATTCTATCAAGTATGTGAAAAGGCTTGGTAAATTCTAGCGGTATCACAAAATGCATGAAATGTCATCCTTTACCTGGTGGTAGTTATCAAGGATGAGGCTTCATACATATTGGAAGAAATGAAAAACCTCTGGGGTTTGTCCTCAGTTTTCTGTTTGTTTGTTTTTTTTAATATTTTTTTTATTGATTTTTTTTACAGAGAGGAAGGGAGATAGTTAGAAACATCCATGAGAGAGAGACATCGATCAGCTGCCTCCTGCACACCCCCTACTGGGGATGTGCCCGCAACCAGGGTACATGCCCTTGACCGGAATCGAACCCGGGACCCTTCAGTCCGCAGACCGACGCTCTATCCACTGAGACAAACCGGTTTTGGCTGAAGCCTCAGTTTTTAACCAGACAGAGTCGTCCTGTGCTCTCCGGGCCCACGGCCCACCTAGGAGTCGGGCTCTCCTTACGTCTATGTTTGAAGCGATGATGAATAACGTCATTGATACCTTCCCCCGACCTGTGTCTTGTAGTCAGATGCAGTAAGTGTTGAAGGGCCTGGAATGAGACACCCCCCAGACTTCTCGGCCCTTTGGGGAGGGATAGCCACCAGCTCAGGCAGGCGGGTTGCTCCTCAGAATGTGAGCACAGGCTGCAGAGCTCCGTTGAGATGAAAACGGAGACATCGTTTGGGTAACTCCTTATTTTTTTAAGAAATTAAAAATATCCTGGTGCTGAAAACGGCAAGGAACAAACGGTCCTTTCTGCACGTCTCCAGATCGGTGGAGACAGGTGGTGCGCTCAGCTTCACCCTGGGTGCCTTTCTCACACGGAGAGAACGCCCCGGTCTCCACCTTTCAAGATGGAACAACTGAGTCCATGGAAGCTCCAGTCTGCCTTTCCTCCTGTGCACACGGCAGGACGCGACCTCCGCGCACATGGGACTGCGTTGCAGAGCATCCTGGGTCCACGGAGATGCTCGGGCTGTATTTTGGCGGCAGGTGTTTTTCACCAGGCGGTGAGCTTCGAGCAAGCGGCCTCAGGAACATATTCATCCCTTCTCTCTGTTAACATCTGGGGGTGTTGCTGAGATTTTATTGATATTGGAGGAAATGAAAAGCCTCTGGGGCAAAGCATCGCTGTTAGAGTTTGAAGAGCTCAATGTAGGAAGCACAGAAGCACGTGCCCTTTGGACTAGCCTTTTGTTTTCGATTTTTGTTGCTTGTTTGTTTTATATGAAAAGGCGGTGGAGAGTTTGGGGGTGAGTTAGAGAGTGGGGAAGGAAACAGAACACTTTGCTTGGGCCGGATTATCGTGAGTGCCTTAGATCATATGTCGCAGACACAGAGCGTGTATTGTATCAGGCCGTCTTTACAGCCCCCTGCCAGGCAGTCAGCTTTATGACCTGCGGAGTAAAAGACACAGCAAAGCTTTAGAGGCATTGCGTGGGTCTCAACCACTGACCTTGAAGAGATGACCTTTGTTTACCAAGACTTAATCCTAGATGGTTAAAACCGGTCTGGGAAAAATCTATCTGTCACAACCATCATGTATTGATCTTGTTGGAGCCGGAAAGGTTACTCTAAGCTATAGGGGTGGCCTGGTGAATTGGAATGCAAATCTACTACAGTGGCACCTCGAGACACGAGTGCCCTAACATACGAGATTTTTGAAATACAAGCCATCGAGCGAGCGATTTTTGCTTTGAAATACAAGCAACATTTGAGTTAGGAGTAATCATGCGGATTGGCCGGCTGCACATGACCCACCAGTTTACCGCGACTTGAGCGTCTCATAGTTTCTCACGCCTCAAGGTTATAGAACGAATTAAACTCGTATCCCGAGGTACCACTGTATTCTTTTCCTTTTAAGCAAGATAAATTATCCTTTAAGGTTGTTTGTTGGCTACTTCTGTCTCCAGCTTTTGTGATTTTTTTCTTTTTCACCTGGGAAGAAAACTGGTTTATTCTGGGAAGACCCCCAGGAGTAGTGAGATAGATAGAAAGCAAACACCACCCGCTATTTGGAGACTGTCACTGGAGAGTTTGGGGCTTGGAGAAACACAGGGCTCTGGGTGGAGAGCAGTGTGTGCTTCGTTCTCCGAAATTCGCGATCATACAGACCGGAGAGGTTCCTGGGCAGAGCGAGGGGCAGGTTGGCATAAAGGCCCTGAGAGGCAACGCTCCATATTCCGTTCCTTTTGGAACTCCGGTCTGTCCACCTGGCTGGTGATCTGGATTCCATGCTCCTCCAGAGGGGTGGGAGGGGAGGTTACATGCTAGAACTTCTCTGGTGAACCTGTTCTGGCGGAGGGGTCTGGCCTGCAGATGGCTGTGTGTGTGTGTGTGTGTGTGTGTGTGTGTGTGTGTTGTGTGTGTGTGTGTGTGTGTGTGTGTGTGTGTAAATTGCTAGAGCTGCATCAGCAAGCAGCTCTAATGCTGGAAACAGGAACTCAGGCCTGCTTTGGAGTGGAGTGTCCAAGAAGTGAGGCCAGGAAAGAATCCCCACCCGCAGGGGTCTTACTGGGTGGTCCTCAGTTCCCCTGGCTCCTAGGAGCATGGATAAGCCCTGAGGCCCTGGGGTTCTGGGTCCCCCACAAGTTGGCAGCCCTAAATGGTTTGGCTCAGTGGATAGAGCATCGGCCTGCAGACTCAAGGTTCCCAGGTTTGATTCTGGTCGAAGGCATGTACCTTGGTTGGGGGCACATACCCAGTGGGGAGTGTGCAGGAGGCAGCTGATCAATGTTTCTCTCTCATAGATGTTTTTAGCTCTCTATCCCTTCCTCTCTGTAAAAAAAATCAATAATATATATATATTTAAAAAAAAAAACATTTAAGATTCCTCCATATCTGCCTGGCTGGTGTGACTCAGTGGTTGAGACGCCAGGCTGCCGCCACTGGGCGGGGATCGCATCGTGGGGGTGCACGCCCCTGCTGGCTGAGACCCCAGCCCGGGCTGCAGCCGCTGGGAGAGGGATCATGCTGTGAGGAGTGAATTAGTTTTTGTTTTTTATAAAGGGTCAGGAGGGCCTCTGGGCAGGAGGGCCTGGTGGAAACCAGGCTTTTTACTCTGCAGGCTCTCAGCGGCAGCCCTCCCTGAGACTGGGGACTCTGGCAGGGCTGAGACACCGGGTGCCGCCATCTTGTGGCTATGGGCATCACCATTTTTTTGTCACAGAGTGACAGTTAGTGTGCATATCACTCTTTTATTAGATAGGCTTATTTGCAAAATTCTTTATTTTATGGATATTAGCCCTTTGTCAGAATAATTGCAAATATTTTCCTGATTTTTATACAGTTTATTGACATACAAAAGCTTTAATTTTCCCATAGTCTAATTTATCAGTTTACCCTTTATCATCTCTTTCATTTTATTTATTTATATTTACTTACTTAATCTTCATTTAAGGATATGTTTTCACTCATTGGAAAGAGAGAGAAGACACACACACACACACACACAGATTGGTGGCCTCCCATAAGCTCCTCTCCCAGGGATCAAACCCATAACTTACGTCTGTACTCTGGGAATCAAACCCACAGCCTCCAACCAACTGAGCCATCCAGCCAGGGCTCTTTCATTTTATTAAATAACTAGAGGTTCGATGCATGAAATTCGTGCAAGAGTAGGCCTTCCTTCCCCCGGCTGCCTGCACCAGCTTCCCTCTGGCACCCAGGACCTGGACTTCCCTCCAGCCATTGGCAGGCACCGAATCCGGCTTCCATTGCAGCCCCAGCTTTATCCGGAAGGTTGTCCAGAAGGACATCTGGTCTAATTAGCATATTATGCTTTTATTATTATAGACGAATAAATACTGATAATGATGCGAGAATAACAGTGCAGCATTGCTGTTTTTTACAGATAATTTAGGGCAACAAAAAAACCTTTTCTAAAAATGTTTTTTTTTTTTCTCTTGACCTACTATTGCCTTTTTATTATATTTAGAGGAAATGAGTTTTCCTAATACACTCTTTGGGAAACCTTTTGGAAGTACTCTTATTCTGATGTTTCCCATTTCACACCAAAGTATCTTCTCTTCCATGAAGTATAACGGATGTGTTGCAGGAGGACAGGGTGAGGGTGAGACTGTTACCATACAACAGAGTGTGAGATCACAAGGGTCCTTTCTCTTGGGGACATTTCACCATGTTGACAGGGAGCTGTCCTATTCATGTCTGACCAGTTAGGGAAACTGACCGAAGAAGTTCATTAAATGGAAGGAGATTTTCCAGGGAACTAGACTGTACGAAGCACTAAAAGTGACTTGTTTGAAGCTAGATACCAAGCAGACCCAGCAGGCAAATTGGCTTGATTGGAGCAATCAAACCAAGGAATGAGCAAGCTGAGTGGAAAGCGATGTTTCTCCTTCTGTATTTATTTATTGTGTAGGTAGATCATATGTTCTCTTGGACTATCAAGGTAAGAAGATGAATGCAGGCTGCCAGCTTGAGTTTGGCAGACTCTGGCACAACACAGATCTGTCTATGAGACATATTGTTTTGTTTTGTTTTCAACCTGTTGCCCAGGAATTAGTTCTCAGAGGAGGATGATTGATAAGCCACTGAGTTCTGTGTCACTAGGGAGAGGGTCCTGGGCTTTTATGTGGATGGTATAGGTCTTCTGTTATTTTTTTTCTTGGAAATAAAGTGAATGATATCCAGTTTGTTCTCAATATTAATAATGTTTCTAGGAATTGTCTCTTTGGAGATGAACTGATATTTCCAGGATGGTAGATTTTTGCTCAGGGCCCAGAAATTCCACTAAGAATATCTGAGTGAAATGCCAACCTTTATTGCTTTTTCTGAAATTTTCCTAGGTTTATTTTGATAAGTATTTCACTATAGCTCAAACCAGATGACTGTTAAGCTAAAGGCAGCCTCTGTTTTGTGTCTAGAAATTAGGGAAGGGGGAAGAGTTGAGGTGCAATGGAAAATGCAAGAACGCTGCAGAGTTGCCTGGAAACCCCTTGGTAAACTTGAGTTAAAAGTATAGTTAGCAACGGAAACTTGAATACTTAAGCAGCACCACAATTAGCCTTTTTGAGATGCTGTTAAGGCAACAGAAATTCAGTTTTTACCAACTAAGAATTACCATTGTGCAAGACTGGAAACTTTGACCATGAGATATGCAAAACTATTGAACTTAAATCCTGGGTTAGATGCTCTAACCCAATGTGGGGGTTTATAGAGAAACTAAGGTTCAGGTCTCTCATCAGAATATGTGACTTGCCTCAAATCACCCTGTTAGCTGGAGAAAGAACCAAGACTAGAACTCAGGTATCCTGATATTTTTATTTATCACACGTGACATTTTTTATTATACCACAGATTGTTGATTTACAACTACCAGATGCTCTGATAAATATCCTATTTAATAAAAGGCTAATATGCAAATTGTCCCCTCTGGAGTTCAGTGGGAAATCAGGAGTTTAATTCCTCGCTATTCGTGTGCTGACCACCAGGGGCTGGCATGGAACATGGTGGGCCACCAGTGGTGGTGGTGGTAGTGGTGGGTGCACTGAGGGAGCGAGAGAAGGAGGAGGCAGGGCCGTAGGGAGGTGGGGAACCTGATCAGCTCTGATCACTGGCCAGGCCTAGGGACCCTACCCCTGCACGAATTTCATGCATTGGGCCTCTAGTTTTAGTCATATTATCTCATTTATTACTCACAAATCCGTATAAAGCTATTATTCATTCACTTATGCCATTCATCCTTATTACATACCTACTATGTACCCAGCCATTCTTGTAGGTGCTGGGAATACAGCCAGCGCCACTGTACTTGTATTTTGATATTCTAGTGGGAACAATAGACAGTGACCAAATGAACCAACAATACGATCGTTTCAGACAGCGATGAGTACTGTGGTTAAAAAAACAAAAACAAGCTGGTATAATGGAGGGTGCCTGAGATGGGAGGGGATGGCTTTTCATTGAGGAGGTGGCATTTGGGCTGAGACCTGAGTGACAAGAAGGGTGTTTTAGAGAAACGGCAAGTGCAAAGCTCCCCAAGGAAAGGAGCTTGGTATATTCAAAGACTATGAATCAAATCAGGGTGATCAGACTGTACCGGTGAGGGTGAAAGCGAAATAAGATAGGAGTCAGGAAAGATTTTCAAGGTCAACGCGAAGAGTTTGGAAAAGTGGAATGTCTCTGGGGATTTTAAAAGCAGGAGAGTGAAAAGATCTAATTAACGATTATTATTGTTACTTTTATGTCATTTTCTCATTTGAATTGCCGTCTTTATTATTCACTGTTATCTTTATTATTCAGGTGAATTGCTTCCAAACGAGAAGCCAAGGTACACAGAAGTCCTTCACTTTCCCAAGGTCATTCAGCCACTGAGTAGCATACGTGTCAATAGCTGTGAATTGAACAATTCCAGGTCCCATGCTGTGCTGTTTCTCCCCCACCCTCTGTACTCACACTGTTCCTACATGTAAAACAGATATACTAGTAAAAAAAAAAATTTCTTTTTACTCTAAATGCTTGAGCTAATATTTTCTCTCTGGAAAACGGGTCAAGAGCAGTGCGCTTCATTGCATCCTGCTCTTAAAAGAATGAAGGGGCGCTGATTCTGACGTTTTAAGGTCTTCTATTTCAGTGAGTTTTGTTCTGTCTAGTGTTGCCATTATCTTTTGGACACGCGCCAAGCTATTGCAGAGAATGGTATGGTGGCCAAGGATGCATCTTAAACGGAAGTGTATAGAAAGTGGAAATTCATAATGCGAGGGCTCTTTAGTGTTCCTTTCTGTGAACCTGAAACGTCCTCTGTCCTTCCCAAACAATCCGGTCCCAAAGCCATTAGATAGGGCTGAGCGAGGGAGGCGTTCACTTGCCCATGGGGGGTGGGCATCATGGGAATAAAGGGAGGATGCTTAGGTAGCTCAGGCAGGATTTTGGGGCCCAAGTGGGGTAATGTCCATAGTCATGGGGCATTGAAGCCAGACTGGGGTGAAAGGAATGTCTGTCCTGGGGATGGGAGGGTGATGGTAACAGTGAGCAATAGTTATGAGCACATCTAGTGCCCAGATATTGGTTTCTAAATACCATTTTCCACAGAAAGAAACCAGGGCTCCTTGGAGAACTGGCTGGGAGAGCTAGAGCAGGGAACGTTCACCATGAACATGGACCAGCATGTTGTGCCAAAAATGACAAAGTAAGAAGACACACAAAGAATGATGGTGAACATAGAAGCCAGTTTGAAGGGTCTCCCCTTGGCTACATCAGGGATACTTGGAGCATTAAAAAATGATAACATTGCAACCCAATGAATAAAACAGGAGTCCATGAGACCTTATAAATATAAATACATAACTTAAACATTTCTTGGGGAATGGGACCTTTATAGCCTCACAATACTACTTTCTTAGGAAATACTTACAAATAACGCAGGAAAAATGAGTGGTAAATGCACTGGTGGTAACTCCCCCTGGTTGGCCAGGTTTCTTCAGTGAACATCACCAGAGGTGGAACGTGTCAAAAGTAGGTGTCACCTGCGAAGGCCAGTGTGTGAAGGATACTTCTGCGATCTTTCTGCCAAAGATGCCAAAACCGAACCTCATCATGAGGAGACCTTACACTGACAGCCACTCTTTAAAATAATTAGCCAGTAGTTTTCACAAAATGCCCAGGTCATGGAGGGCAAGGAACGATCCAGAAGTGGCTGCAGATTGCAGGAGGTGAAATAGCGAGGGCAAGCAAATGCAACCCATGATTCTGAACGGGCTCCTTTTGTAGAAGAGACAGTAGGGGGACGAGTTGGTGAACCTAGATGGGGCCTGAGGAGGAGATGACAGCCATGCTTTTTTTTAAATATATTTTATTGATTTTTTTACGGAGAGGAAGGGAGAGAGAGGGATAGAGAGTTAGAAACATCGATGAGAGAGAAACATCTATCAGCTGCCTCCTGCACGCCCCCTAGTGGAGATGTGCCTGCAACCAAGGTACATGCCCTTGACAGGAATCGAACCTGGGACCTCTCAGTCCACAGGCTAACGCTCTATCCACTGAGCCAAACCAGTTTCAGGCAACAGTCATGCTTTGATGATAAGTTTCAGACCTTGCTGGTGCTTTGGCGGTTTCAGCATAAATACACTGAAGCATTCATGGAGGTGAGGAGGCGGAATGCTAGCAACTTACTTTCAAATGGTTCACATGTACTTGGCTGTCTGTTTGAAATTGCTTCCAAATAAAAAGTTAAAAGGATGAAATAAAAGCAGGCTGGAAGGTCCAGGGCCTGGTTGTTTCTCATTGGCCATCCCTCTGTGTTTACAATGAAACCTGTTCGACGCCTGCTGACTCTGAAACCAGGTTGCCAGGAGTTGACTGTCTTTGGGGTGAATTATTATTATTATTTTAAATATTTTTATTGATTTCAGAGAGGAAGGGAGAGGGAGAGATCGTAACAGCAATGATGAAAGAGAATCATTGATGGGTCGCCTCCTACAATCCGGGCATGTGCCCCTGACCAGAATCGAACCTGGGACCCCTCAGTCTACAGGCCGATGCTCTAACCACTGAGCAAAACTGGCAAGGGCTCGGGTGAATTATTTATCTACTCTGTGTCCCCTCTTCCTCATCCGTTTGAACACATGAGGGACACTAATCCATTTTATAGGCTCGAGAGGAGATATTTAGGGAGATAGTTATGCGAAGACTCTAGAACGGGTCCTAGGATTTGGTAAACAGTCAATAAATATTCACTGTTATCTTTATTATTCCTTAAACTTATAAAACATTCATGTCATCTATCCTCCTCAGTCTTTTAATGACACAGCTTTCTTGAATGAACTCCAAGAAGGTCCCTCCCAGTCCCGGGCTGCTCTCGAAGCTCCGGTTTATATGACCAATGATGCTCTGAAAGTAAACTCCCATAAGCCTTCTGAGATGATGGTGACAGGGCTACAGACTTGGGAGAGCCGCTGGGGAGGTGATCAGTCCATCTTTGGCCAGCTAGTCCCCCTTGTGAGATTTGGCCAGATAAAAGCATCTGGATTGCTAGCACACCCACAGCCAAGAGGGCGGGAGGCCAAAAGTTAATTTCTCCAGTTGGGAATCCAGAATTCGCTCCTTGTCATTCCAGTTTTAGAATTAGAAAGGACCTTGGAGATCAGGGTCCAGCCCTCCTCTAGTTTTACAGGCGAGGAGACCGAGGCCCAGAGACATAACAGATGCTCCAGGTAGGATCTTACCGCTGGCGTTTGGGGGTATCCTGACCCAGAGGTGACACAGTTTGGGCAGTGCTGAGGTCTCGTGACAGAAGGAC
>PVJN01045086.1:0-17049 GCA_004026805.1 Lasiurus borealis
TATTTCACAGACCTAGAAAGAACTCTTCATAGATTCATCTGGAACAAAAGAAGACCACGAATAGCTACAGCAATTCTGAGAAAGAAGAGTAAAGTGGGTGGGATCTCAATACCAGATTTCAAGCTATACTACAAAGCTACTGTTCTCAAAACAGCCTGGTACTGGCACAAGAACAGACATATGGACCAATGGAATAGAACAGAGAACCCAGATATCCACCCAAACCACTATGCTCAACTAATATTTGAAAAAGGAGACATGAACACTCAATGGAGCCAAGATAGCCTCTTCAATAAATGGTGTTGGGAAAATTGGACAGATACATGCAAAAAAATGAAACTGGACCACCAACTTGCACCAAATACAAAAATAAACTCAAAATGGATACAAGAGTTAAACATTAGAAGGGAAACCATAAAAATACTAGAGGAATCCACAGGCAACACAATCTCAGATATATGCCGAAAGAACTTCTTCACTGATACTGCTCCAAAGGCAATTGAAGCTAAAGAAAAAATAAACAAATGGGACTACATCAAAATAAAAAGCTTTTGCACAGCAAAAGAAACCATCAACAAAACAACAAGAAAGATCACTGTATGGGAGAACATATTTGCAAATGTTATCACTGATAAAGTTTTAATCTCCACAATCTACAGCCAACTTATACAACTTAATAAAAGGAAGATGAACGATCCAATAAAAAAAATGGGCAACGGACCTAAATAGAACCTTTTCGAAAGATGACAGAAGGAAGGCCAAGAGACACATGAAAACATGTTCAAAGTCATTAATCATCCGAGAGATGCAAATCAATACGACAATGCGATACCATCTTACACCTATCAGAATGACAATCATCAACAAATCAACAAAGGACAAGTGTTGGCGAGGATGCGGAGAAAATGGAACACTTGTGCACTGTTGGTGGGAATGCAAACTGGTGCAGCCACTGTGGAGAACAGTATGGAGTTTCCTCAAAAAACTAAAAATGGATCTCCCATTTGACCCTGTAATCCCACTCTTAGGAATTTATCCTAAGAAATCACAAACACCAATCAGAAAGGATTTATGCACCCCTATGTTCATAGCAGCACAATTTACAATAGCTACAATTTGGAAACAGCCTACGTGCACGTTAGCAGATGAGTGGATCAGAAAACTGTGGTACATCTACACAATGGAATTCTATGCTGCCATTAAAAAGAAGGAATTCTCACCATTTGCAGCAACCTGGATGGAACTGGAAAGCCTTATGCTTAGTGAAATAAGCCAGTCAATGAAGGAGAAGCATCACATGATCTCACTCATTGGTGGGTAATAAAGAACATTATATAATGAGGAACAAAAGGATAGATACAGAGGCAGTAAAGCTTCAAACAGACTGAAATTACAGCAGGAAGATTAAAGTTAGGTGAGGTAGATAAGAGATCAATCAAAGGACTTGCATGCATGCATATAAACATAACCAATGAACATAGACACTGGGGGGGTTGGGGTATGCCTGGGAGGGAGGGGGGCAATGGGGAGATATGTATAAAAAATTAATTAAAAAAAAAAAAAAAACTACCTTCAGCTCTGAAGGAAGTTTAATTTTTGTGGAGATTGAAATTATTCTTGAAGATGAAATTTTTAATATATTTTAGGTTTTTGAATTACCAATGTGTCCTTCTTCTATTTTATGGAACCCA
Source organism: Lasiurus borealis (assembly GCA_004026805.1). Lineage (NCBI taxonomy): Eukaryota > Metazoa > Chordata > Mammalia > Chiroptera > Vespertilionidae > Lasiurus > Lasiurus borealis. Next base: position 1,692 of record PVJN01045086.1, read on the forward strand.
TTTGATGCATATATTTAAAGCTTTTAGTATTAGCTGACCTACATAATCCAAAATGAATTACTTATTCATTCAACAACATTATTATAGACTAGAGGTCTGTTGCATAAAATTCATGGATGGGAGGGGGTGTCCTTCAGCCCAGCCTGCTCCCTCTCCAATCTAGGACCCCTTGAGGGATGTCTGACTGCCCCTTTGGGCCCAATCCAGGATCGGGTCCAAACGGGCAGTCAGACATCCCTCTCATAATCCAGTACTGTTGGCTCCCAACTGCTCACCTGCCTGCCTTCCTGAATGCCCCTAACTGCTTTTGCCTACTAGCCTGATCACCCCCTAACCACACCCCTGCCAGCCTGATTAATGCCTAACTGCTCCCCTGCCAGTCTCTGCCCCTAATGGCTCTCCCTTGTGGGCCTGGTCACCCCTAATTGCCCTATCCTGCAGGCTTGATCACCTCCCACTGTCCTCTCTTGCAGGCCAGGTCCCTGCCAACTGTCCTGCCCTGTTAGCCATCTTGTGGTGGCCATCTTGTGTCCACATGGGGGCAGGATCTTTTGACGACATGGGGGCAGCCATCTTGTGTGTTGGAGTGATGGTCAATCTGCATATTACTTTTTTATTAGATAGGACAGAGGCCTGGAGCATGGGTGGGGGCCAGCTGGTTTGCCCTAAAGGGTGTCCAGGATCAGGATGGGTGTTCCCTTGGGGCATGGAGTGTCCTGGGGGAGGGGCCTGTGATGGTTTGCAGGCCAGCCATGCCCCCCCTCCTGTCCCTGGTAACCCAAGCAAGGCCAACCCAAGCCTCCCTCCTGCTTTCTCTGTGGTCATAGCCATCTTGGTTGGGTTAATTTTCATACTTACTCTGATTGGCTGGTGAGTGTGACTGGTGGGCATGGCTTGTGGATGTAGTGGAGGTATGGTCAATTGGCATATTACTCTTCTATTAGATAGGATAATTAATAATGCCATAAAATAGCTAGTGCTACGACTAAAACGGGTCAATAAGCCAAGTCCCACCTCTAATAATTTCTGTCATTATTTTACATTTTATATTAAAATGCACTTAATATGTCACAAAAATAATGAATGCATACAACCACAAAATATTCAGATAATATTAAACTTTACCCAAATCAATCAATATGCTATGTTTATTCTTTATGTGTGAAGGGTCTTTCAGGTTGAGAGAACAATTTCAAATGGCAAAGACATTTTATTCACTCATAGTCACATCAGTTATACTAAATATATATAAATTAAAACATTCCTTTAGCAAATATAAACTTGTTATAAAGAAACAGCAGGCTGCCGAAACTGGTTTGGCTCAGTGGATAGAGCGTCAGCCTGTGGACTGAAAGGTCAATTCCGGTGAAGGGCATGTACCTGGGTTGCGGGCATATCCCCAGTAGGGGACGTGCAAGAGGCAGCTGATCGATGTCTCTCTCTCATCGATGTTTCTAGCTCTCTATCCCTCTCCTTTCCTCTCTGTAAAAATCAATAAAATATATTAAAAAAAAGAAAAAGAAACAGCAGGCCAAGAAATGGAGTCATGTGTGCTATGCCCCAAACCAGCAAACCAAGACTTAATACTTAACCTAATTGCATTCTTAACCTCTCACAGGTCAACCTGCAATTATTCTAGTCAACACCAGTAAGATAACCCACCAGACAGGCACCTTCCCTTTCCTTTAGGAGGGTAACCTTGCCTGAAACAATGCATTCTTTACTAACAATTTCCTTTTTGTGCCCTCTTTCCGTCTTTAAAAACCTTTGTTTTCCTGCAGCTTGGCAGAGCTTCTTTCTATTTGCTAGATCAAATGCTGCCTGAGTCATGAGTCCTATGATAAAGTCAATAGCACCTTTAAGTTTGACCCAGTTCAATTTTTCTTATTTAACAGACCTATTTTAGATATGACATGTAAAGGGTTAAATGTTTGCATTAAGCAAGAGATTCCTTAAGTAAAGCAAACATCTTTAATTCAAAGAGTGTTTTATATGACTATATATAAACCCTAAACTTGTATTTCTTGAAATTTAATATTTTCTTTGTGTGGGAAGAATTAATTCACTTTGGCTTTGAGCTATAAAACAGTGAATATCACAGGAGGGAAAGCTTGAATTCCCATAACCCTGAAGAGGAGTTATTGTAGTAGATATTGGATAAGATGTATTTCTAAAGGACCAATACCATTTAACAAGAGAAAGTGTGAGAACCTAATGAATTTTGAGGCCCCTTATGCAATTAATGGTTTGAAGTGTTGTCTTCTGTTGTTTTTTATTACTGGTTATATTAACTTTGTTAAAATTATTTACTTGTTTTGCATTTAAATAGATATTTTAAACTCCAGCTTTCACACTTTAATACAGCCACAATCTTACTCTTTTAGAAAATCATTTGAGAGTAATAGCAGTAATTTATTTCATGGAATAAAACCTCAAAAATATCAGGAATCATCTATTAGAGTGGGAGTAAGGTTACATTCCAAAGTCTTTGGAATGGAAACCAAGAAACTCAAATAAAGAATATGTTTTATTTATCTTTTATTTTAACATCACAAATACATTCCTTATCTTTTATGATAAGTACAATAAATCTTCTAATTTTAACGGATGAATACATCTAACATATTTCATATATACATATTTTTCCAGATATTTAAAATATGCATTTCTTACATTAAAGTACTTGTCAATTTGCCCCTTAGATGTCAGTAAGTACTACAGTCTTATTCTGGTATTACTGATAGGAAGATGGAGGCAGTCAGGGTTCTGAAGACATATCCATTATTGCAGAGGAAACTAAAGACAGCTCTGGGATCAGAACTCAGAAACTCCTGGCTCATCAATGTGCGGTTTGCATATTTGTTTAAAATAAATTATCACCATCTGACTATAGATCTCATCAGTGTCTCTCATCATAACATCTGAATTATCTCTTTAAATAAAAACAATAAGACCAGTTACCCAAAAACATTTTCAATTTATTACTTTTCAAGAAATTCCTAAAAATGGGAATTAGTCTGGAGTACTTGGGTGCAAACCCTAAGTGGAAAAGTTTCCAGGCAGTAAGTGCCTCAAAGAGCTAACTCAAATGTTACATAACATATGCCTGTTGAGTTTCAAGGGACCATGAGACTTGGATTGGACTTGGGAAAAATTCTCTAACATCCCATCTGGTTAAAGACTTTTTATGTGGAGTTTTTATGTTTGTTTCCATGGAGATATGTGTACTATAAAAAAAAATAAAAAATAAACCAAGTCTTTTACAGCTAAATTGAAGGTTAATAAATTGTGCATTTTAGGAGAAAAGAAAACCTGGATGCCTAGAATGAGTTAAACTATGTAAAGATAGCCATATATTCTCTTCTTTTCTGAACATAGTTCTGTTCATTCTAATGAAATATACTGATGATTCATAAGCAATAAAATGTCTAGGTTGGTATCTACAACATTCCAATGTTCTCAAATTTCATTTCTTGAGACTAAGTTTGCCAGTAATTGAACTGAATAAGAGATAAATAATTATCCCTAATCAGAGAAAATTGCATATGAAATAACAGGCATAATTCCAGCCCAATAATTTGGAAGAATTTATCCCCATTTCCACACTCAAAAAGATTTTATATTGAGTGTTATTTTCTTCTGTTAAATTACAGCCTACTGTAGAAGAACAGACTTTCCTTTTTTATGTATAATGTGTCTTTAAAATTGGGAAAATTTAAATCAAGTCATATGTGCCAAAGAATAGAGGTTGGGAATAGGGGCAAGACAAGATCAGTGGGCAGGCAGGGAAAGAAAGTAACCACATAGCAATAATACTCTTTAGTCTTAATTTATGCCCTCACTCACAATTTTGGTTTTTAAAGCTAAATAATATAAAGAAGGAAAGAATGGAGAAACTTGGTGAAATATTGACCTGGAAGGAAATGCTACAGTTTGATTTGCAAATTCTCAAGAGTAGTTATTCCTGTATCAACTCTCCCCATTCCCTGTGTGCTACACTAGTTATTCACTCTAAGGGCAATAGGATCCTTAATCAGTATTTGCTAGAGAACAAAATTCAGCATGTGCTTCACAATAAAAGATTTTAGTTTGCAAAGTAAATTATTTTAACTCACCCTATATGAGTCTCTAGAATATAGTTATAGTAAAACTATGTGTGTGTGTGTGTGTGTGTGTGTGTGTGTGTGTGTAGTGTAATATATTGTTCCCTAAATTGCTGATTTTCTCCAAAGAAGGTAGAAAAATATCCAGTATGTAGGCATCTAGATTGTGTATTTTAGATTGTAGTTCCATCACAACTTTCACCCTTCTTTTCATATTAGTATTAAAATATTCATTTCTGCAAAATTCAGAAAGTTGCTCAAATCAACTTCCTGACTGCCTGGGGGATCATATAGGAGGGGGTGTGGTCAGTGTCCCCCCTCTCCAGCCTCCCCTCCGCCTCAATGGTAGTTTTTTCTAGAGTGTTTATTTTAGTAATCAATGCAGAAGAAAAATACAAAAGAAGTATTACTCATCAGCTATATTTTCTATGTACAGAGCTAAGCTTATTACGTACTATAATCATAATGCTTTTTAAGAAATTCAAAATAAAAACTAGATTCTAATTAAAATGTATATTTGAGTATGTGCCTCATATGAAAAATAAGGCAAAATAGAACTAAAATTTTATCATATAATATTACATATATTATTAATTCTATTATTTATTTGTGGCTCCCAAAGTAAGCAACATAAGTATTTTATTTAATTCTTTTTTATATTATCATTTTTACTCATCTTTTTTCCATTTTTTATATCAGGCAATTAAATGCATGTTCTGTCTTCTGGCAAGGTGAGTAAAAATTAAATATTCATTTAAATAATCTGCATGCTTATGTTCAACAATTCACATCTAAAATATTATTAATGTGCTAAATTATTCAACATAAATCACAGACTAAAACTTTCAGCTTGTAAAAGTCACCAAGGTAAGTCATGGCAATCTCAGTGCTGTTTGTTTTCTACTGTATGAATTGAACTTTTAAATGGCATGTAGAGCTCATTTACATGAAAATAGCAATGCAAGAGTAATTATTTTGTTATGAAAATATGAAACATCACACTTATTTATTTATCACAAAAAAGACAATTTTATAATAATTCAGTTAAGTGTTTAAGTTTCATTTTTTCCTTAATAAGTCTTCTTCATTTTCTTGAAATTAAATATCCCCATACATTAAACATATTTTTCTGTTACAAATATAGCTTGTACATACACATGCTTATTTACAAACAGTGATACAAATGTTTTGGAAATACTATGAATACAAAAAGCCACACGAGGGATCTGATAATAGATATTCCATTTAAAATGATTCAAGTAGCATGATGATGGTATTAATCTAGACTTTCTAAATAATGAATTTTCATTTATTTTATTATAAGCCTTGGAGGTATTCATCAAAAGCATGATTCTGATAATTACAACATTTACAAGAATTAAAAGATTAATTGAATAATAAATATGTACCCTAAGACTAATTTGTGAATCTATTCACTTGTAGCCAAAGCTTTGACCCTACAAGCAGACATGATGTTCTCTGCAATGTCGAAGGCAGACTATGACACTGGAATAAATGATCACATTTGAAAATATACATGCATTTCTCTCAAGGAAAGATCAAATAGGACTCTTGTTTAATTCATGTTATGAATATACTTTTCAGTTCAAATACCCTTTCAAGATGTTTTCCTGGTGAAATTTATATATTACATAAATATAAACATATAAGGAGTGTGAAAAACCATGTAGACGAAGTTTTACAGTTTGCCAATGCATTAATGAGAGTCAGAGAACACATTGGGACACATAAGCCTGTGTGAAGCGAAACTCATTCTAATGAAAACCCCTCTCACACACCTCATTTGTAGAATTATACTGAGCAGCTTAAATTCCTCATCTGTCACTTAGAGTTCCAGCTTATTGAAATGCATCCTGGACCTCGCAGTTTCGCTACTGCTGAGTTTTTGTTCTAAAGGCCATTGATTCATTCTGACAAGAAAGTAAAACCCTACAAACAGTGAGCTAGATGAAGGACTGGTTGTCAGTGCCGTTAAATGTCTTCAATCTGAACGGATTTGTGAAATGATAGATGTTCTATAGGAGAAATTCATCAGGTACAGAACATTTTTCCAAAGTTTTAAAATTTATCTCCTTATTTAGATGAGTGATAGCCCCAATATGACATGCATTTTGTTGATTAATTGGTCTGGACAAAACAGTAGTAGAGCATATGTATTTTTTTAAGTGTAGACTAACCAGAACAAACTACTCACTCAGTACAAAATGCAATAAGCCATAAAGTGTGTTCTGGCTGAAAAAAAGTACAACAAAACTTTTGTAGATAAAAATGTGAAAAACAAAATTACTTATTTATAGCTTGTCAGATGTATTCCCACAACTCATTTTGTTTCTGTTTTCCACAACTTCAGGAAGCTTTTGAAACACCACCATTAAACCTACAACTTTGTTGCATCTCAGTCGTGCCCAAAACTTAAAACATATTTTTTTAAATTATCAAAAATTGTCATAGAAATTCTAAAAATATTAAAATTAGATTTGCCTTACAAGTTGAATCTTTTTGATGTAAAGACATTATAATTCATTACTTTTATAGAATTCTGCTCTAAGTTCATGTTACCTATTATAAAGGACCAACATTCTCATTGCCAAATATAGTATTTAAATATCTAGCGAAAGCTTATGCAAATACTATACATTCACATTAATAATATGTTTTCATCATCCTTGTTGTTCTTATTTATTTATGATTTGACCAAAGTATGGTTTTCACATAACTTATTTCTATAATTTTGTCAACTACCAAAGTAAACTTTTAGATTATTTCCACTTTATATTTTTATAATATATACTGGATGCAGACCATTCTATCCGTTTAGACTCTATAGAAGTCCTTGCCCATATTTGTACCTTATTTCATTTCCTTCTACAATACCTTCAAAATAACAATTTTGGATTATCTAACATTAGCACATCTGAGCCATGGACAAGTCTGCCTTTCTCTCTGCAAAGAAAATGAACAGATAGCTTCCATTGCTGTATGTTTAAGCATGGATGCAGTTGAAAACTGGTACAAAACATTTCAAGAATTTTTCTATTTCTCTCATATTCTTTATTGGAAAAGTTTTTCTTGTCAACTATATGAGGCACTCTGAAAATTACCACGTTTTTCAAACACTTTCAATATGCATGGGTATATGCTGTTTCCTTGAAACTGTTAGTGCAATTTCATACTATTTAGTGTAAAATTAATGGATTATTTTGGTATATTCTGGATGCCAAATACAAAAAGACAAAACAAACAAACAGCAAAAACAACCTGTTCCTCGATTTCAAATCATTTAGTGTATATAATTCTAGAAGTTCAAAAATTTCCTATATGAAATGCTGGACTTAAAAAATTCATAAAATTAAATACTACATATAGGATTCCTGGCTTTACAAATCTGTCATAGTCCAACTGGCATAGCTCAGTGATTGAGTGTGAACCTATGAACCTGGAGATCACTGGTCCATTCTTGGTTAGAGCACATGCCTAGGTTGCTAGTGTGGAGCGTGCAGGAGGCAGCTGATGGATGATTCTCTCTCATCATTAATGTTTCTGTATCTCCCTCACTCTCCCTTCCTCTCTGAAATCAATAAAACTATATTTTTAAAAAAGAAGCTGCCATAAACTATGGATAGAAATTGTAAATTTGGCATTAATCTTGTATAGTTGTAATGTTGTGATTTGCAATAAGAAATATATATTTGGTCTTTATACCAGTTCCTGGTACAGAGCTAGGAGTTTAGGAAACCCTTTGGAATGTCACCAATGACAAGAGTAATAAAGGTGTTTTTTGTTATTAATAACAAACTCCATTCAGCCAAACGGAATTTAAATTAATGAGGTTACGTTGGGAAATCCCCTTAGGATGAGGGGATTGATAGGAGAACCAACAATAGAGGGTTGGACCTTGTAATTCAAGTTCTTTACTCCAAGGAGAGCAGAGGGGATGGTATTGACTTGATCACCAATGACCAACTCCTTTAACAAATTAAAGAGAGTTAAAACCAGTTTGGCTCAGTGGATAGAGCATCAGCCTGCAGACTGAAAAGTCCCGGGTTTGATTCCAGTCAAGGGCATGTACCTTGGTTGTGGGCACATCTGCAGTAGAGGGCATGCTGGAGTCAGCTAATTGATGTTTCTGACTACCCCTCTCCCTTACTCTCTGTAAAAAATCAATAAAATATATATATTTTTTATAAACGAGAAAATGCCTTTATTTTAAATAAAAAATAAAATAAAATAAAATAATAAAAGAGAAAGAATTCTGGGAGCTTCCACATTGGTGAACACTTGGAGAGGCTGAGTGACATGCCTAAATGCCACATACCTTTTCCTTTGCATCTTTTGTAGGTTCAAGATGGGATTATCTTTTTGTAATATACCAGAAATCTAATCAGTAAACTAGATTTAGTTCAATTTCATACTAGTTAGTGTAAAATTAATGGATTATTTTATTTTGGTACATTTTGGATGCTAAATACAAAAATACATAGTTCCTGAGTTCTGTGAACAAGTCTAGCAAAATAACTGAATTTGAGGAGGTGGTTGTGAGAAACTCTAATTTATATCTAGTCAGCCAGAAGCACAAATAATAATCTGGGCTTAAAGTTGGCATTTAAAGTGGTGGGTAAGGGAATTTTAGGGAACTGAGCCCTTAACTTGTATGATCTGATGCTAATTTAACTTGGTATTTTAATTGAGTTGAGTTGTAGGACAACTACTGGTGTAGCAGAATTGTTTAATGTGGGAAAACTCTCCACATATCTGGTTCCAGAAATACTAGAAGTGAAAAACTGAAAGTAGAGAAGACATGCAGGAGGATTATAGAAATTGTAGCCCTGACATAGAATTTGTATGGTTTCCATTTTCTACTTAAATATTCTACCACTGCTAGGTACCTATGGTTGCTATGAATTATGGTTTTTTTAATCACTTACACAAAACTTATATGTCCTGACATATTACGAGTTTTAAAAATCCATGACTGCCATATGTATGGTAAGATAGATACAACTAAAAGTTTTGTTTAAGCCAATAAATTAAGTTACATGAAGTTTTAAAAAGAAATTATTTAACATTTCAGACAAAAATAAGTATTAACACTGAAAAATAAATTATATAAATGAAAAATCATGTAAAATAAATAATTTGCAATATATATGTATAAAACTCCAAAATGTCCATCTTGTTAGTTTCAGTTTAAATGTTAAAAGTGATCTATTAGCCTACTGATTTAGTAGCTGTTCCAATCAATTAATTCATTTATTCCTTTGTACAACATAGGGTATATTGATTAAATCTTATTAGGGAATAGGGATGCAGAGTAAATCTCTCCGTATCATTTACTATGTAGCATCTTTATATTCTTCAGAATATCTTTTTGCTCTATTCTGAAAGTCCTCAAGGGATGGCTCACAAACAACTCCTTGTGGCAAATAAGAGCCATGTTTTTCCATTCCTGAATCATCCCCTTTTAAAATACACTCTAGGGACTTTTAGGTTTTTTGTTTGGTTATTTTCTGTTGTTGTTTTTCAATCATTGATGGAAAAAGATGTTCTTACCTTTAAAATATATCCAGAATCTACTCATTCCTGTCCTTTTGATGGCTGCAACTATAGCAAGGGTCATCATCCTTTACCCCAGAATCATTGCAAAAGTTTTATAACTGCCTCCTAGTTTGATCTTCTCTCTTTTTCATTTTCAACATTCCTCCAGACAGTTTGTCATTCCTCGGCTCAATACCCTGCAAGAAACTTACATTTAGAGAAAAAGCCAAAATCTATAGTGGCCTAACATCTATTTCTCCATGACTTCTTTGATTTCATCTCTGCTGACTTCATCCTTGCTCACTCTACTCCAGCTGTTATCAGTGTTGGTGGTTCTTGGTTTCCTAGAGATTGAAACTGAGTGGAAACCCCAGAAAAATTTCCAGGCAGACTTTATTAAGTTTATTCTTGAGCAAAAAGGAGGCAGCTCAGAGGAAAGGAAGGCCTTCTGAACTGACTCAAGAGCTGGTTCTGCTTGACTGCTTTTATAAGCTGTGGAGGAAGCAAGCTTGTGCAAAAAAAAAAAAAAAACTATGCTTTTTAAATATACAGGCTTGAAGAACCAAGATGGTGGCATATGCACACGTTGTCTCCTGCAACCATACCAAAACTACAACTAAAAGACAAAACAACTATCCCCCAGAAGCACAGGAAAGCTGGCAGAGAGAAAGTTCTACAACTATAAGGAAAGAAAAAAGTGCATCCAGACCTGTTAGGTTGTGCAGAGGCTCAGAAAGGCAGAGGTACAGAGACTCACGCAAATCAGGCTGGTGTGCACTGTTGTTTTTCAATTGGGAGGGAGTTAAAAGTTCCCTACTCTCTGAACTCCAGTTTCTGACAAAATTCTGGGGTCCCAGATTCATACAGGGATAAACTTGACTGTCTGCTATCGGGTCAGAAAGAGAGGGTGGCTCTCTTGCAGAGTTTTGCACTGGGATCATTGTTTACTGCACTGGGGTGAGGGACACAGGACGCTGAACAGAACATGTGGCAGAGAGGGCTGACTGGCAGCCATTGTTGTTTGCCACGCCCTAGCTAGAGACTCTCCACCACCCAATTTACAAACCCACCCAGTAGTGTGGAGACTTTTGCATATGAATGGCCTGTCCTCTGGCAACTTAACATAACAAATTGCAACTAAGTCAGCCAATCTCAAAACTTCCAAATTCCAAGCAAAGAGGAGAAATCAACTCCAAATCTTCCAAACTTCAAGCTAAGAGGAGAAATCTGCAGAGCTCCCTATAGCTCCTGCTGGGTGGCCTCAGACACTAGTTGACTTGCACTCCTTGGAACCAGTGTACCTAGAGGTCAGTGTGAGATGACACCAAATTTTAACTCCTCACATATATAAGTGACACACTCAAGAGACAGACTTGGTGAGCACCAAAGTACCACTGAAGGAAGTCTTGCCCCATAGGGGTGTCTCCAGCACAGCAGTTATTCTATTAATAAACAAGCTAATCCTCACAGTCAATTGACCTAGAGGTCAATTCCTCCTAGCGTACCAACAGCAATCAAGGCTTAACTATAACAAGACTATAAACCCAGCCCACAAAGGGGTGTACCAAGAGTGTCCACCTCAGGTTATTGGGGAGGCCGAGCTACCGGGCCCTAAGAACAACTAGCACACAAAACCACTCCATTAACACTGGGAAGCAGCCAAAATGTGGAGACCAAGAAACATGTCACAAATGAAAGAAATGGAGGAAAGCAAATGACTGGACATAGAGTTCAAAACCACATTTATGAGGATACTCAAGAATCTTCTACAAACTGACGACATACTTATTGAGAACTCTGAGAAATTTAGTGAGACCTTCAAAGATCTTAATGAGAATGCCAAAAAAAAAAAAAAAGGAAAAGGACTAGTCAGAAATTAAGCATGCACTGTCTAAAATAAAGAATAATATACAGAAACCCAACAGCAGACTAGAAGACCCCAAGAATCAAATCAAAGATCTAAAATATGAGGAAGCAAAAAACACCCTAACAGAAAAAACAAAACCAAAAAAGAGACCAAAAATGTGAAGATAGTGCAAGGAGCCTCTGGGACAACTTCAAGTGTAACATCAGAGTTATGGGAGTGCCAGAAGAAGACAGAGAGCAAGATACTGAAAACCTATTTGAAGAAATAATGACTAAAAAGTTTTTCTACCTGGTGAAAAAATGAACTTACAAGTCCAGGAAGCACACAGAACACCAAACAAAAAGAATCCAAAAAGGACCGCACCAAGACAGATCATAATTAGAATGCCAAGGGCAAAAGACAAAGAGAGAATCTTGAAAGCAGCAAGAGAAAAACAGTTAGTTACCTATAAAAGAGTACGCATATGACTGTCAGCTGATTTTTTAACAGAAACTATGCAGGCCAGAAGGGAGTGGCAGGAAATATTCAATGTGATGAGCAGCAAGAACTTACAACCAAGAGTGCTCTACCCAGCAAAGCTATCATTCAGAATTGAAGGTCAGATAAAGAGCTTCACAGATAAGAAAAAGCTAAAGGAGTTTATCACCACCAAACCAGTATTAAATGAAATGCTGAAGGGTTTATTTAAGAAGAGGAAGAAGAAGAAAAAGATAAAGATAAAAATTATGAATAACAAAGTGATAATAAATACATACCTATCAATAAGTGAATTTAAAAACTAAATTAATAAAAAAATCTGATGAACATAATAAACTGATGAATATAATAGAATTAGGGCATAGAAAGGAAGTAGACTAACAACTCTTGGGGGAAAAGAGGAGTGAGGGGTGCAGGAAGAGATTGGACAAAAATTTTACACCTATGGATTAGGAGAGTGGCGGGTGGTAAGGGCATGGGAGGGGAAATCAGGTGGAGGGGAGCTATGGGAGGGGTAGAAAGAGGAATATCTGTGATAAACTTAACAATAAAGATTTATTAAAATAAATAAATAGATAGATAGATAGATAGATAGATAGATAGATAGATAGATATACAGGCTTATGCATTTTTAATATTTTTTATTGATTTTTTACAGAGAGGAAGGGAGAAGGATAGAGAGTTAGAAACATCTATGAGAGAGAGACATCGATCAACTGCCTCCTGCACACTACCACTGGGGATGTGCCCACAACCAAGATACATGCCCCTGACTGGAATCAAACCCGGGACCCCTAAGTCTGCAGACCGACCCTCTATCCACTGAGCCAAACCGGTCCCGGCCATTTTTAAAGTTTATCTTTATTTTGAAAGTAATATACCTTTACCCTTTTGCTCCAATGACCCCTTCTAACCCCTACTCTCACCCAAGAACTTAATCACATTATTATTGATGTCCATATGCTATACATATATACATATTAAGTTCTTTGGTTTTATTTCATTATCAGATGACTTTCTTTTGCAGATGGGTCACCTAGTAACTACATCAGTGCCTGAACATGAGGGTAAGATGGCCAACTGCTCATTACCATCAATCTAGGAAAGTCATGTGGTGGTCAAACCTTGATCAACTGTGCATGGGGAACAGTAGTTTGAGCAAGCAGATAGAATGGAGTTTTGAGTAGGAAGTGAAGGGGGAGTGACATATTTGGTGTCAACTTACTCAGAGTTTATTCTGAATACCTGACCTCAACTTGGCCTCCTGACCAGCCAGCATCTTCTTTTTCCAGGCACAAGTCTCTGTGCTGTCTCAGACAACACTGGTCTCCTCATAGTTCTTGCAAAATCCCATGTATTTCCTAGTGTCCAGAAATCTGCACTGCTGTTCCATCTTCCAGGAATCCTCCTGATCCAAATAACCTCTCAGATAATTCTTGTTCTTCCATCAGGTCTTTTTTCATATAACCTCTTCTTTATAAACAAAATTTTCTAAAATAACAACCTTGCTTACTCTATTCTTTTAAAGCACATATATAACCCTCTAATAAATGTATTAATTGTATTAATTTATTTATTTGTCAATGATTTAGTGCTTATCTCTTCTGCTACAATTGAGTAAGTTGTCTTCATCACATGGTCTCATTTCATTTTGAAGTGTCTTTGATATATTAATTACTATGTAATAATAGAAGCCTGGTGCATGAAATTTGTGCATATCTAGGGTCTATAGTGGCTGCAGACAGCCAGCTGGGGCCTTTCTTCATTCTGCATCACCCTAGCCATGGTGTTCAGCGCATGTCATAAAGAGAAATCAAACTCCTGAGGGGACACTTTGTATGTTAGGCTTTTACATATGTAGATTATATCTTTTTGATGTGATTTATCCTGCCCAATAAACTAATCACTGCAAAGGCAAGATCTTGGATTTTTGTAATGCCATGCAAATAATGGTGATCTATTAAATTTTTAGTAGTTATATTTTAATATAAAGATAGCATTATTGGGTTGCTAAGATAATTCAGTTAGATAAATGTTAAATGTTATGTTAGACTTAGCATGATATATTAAAAACCAAGGCTTAAAAATGAAAAGTACCTTTTACTATATGAACACATAGAAATTAAGATTTTCAATAAATGTACATCTGAAATGAATATTTACTTATTCATTTGTTTGTGGATTTTTTTTTAACCTCCTAATACCAAAAACAACTTCTAATTCTCTCTCTCTAATGATTTCAGAGAGGAAGGGAGAGGGAGAGATAGAAACACAATGATGTGGGATAATCATTGATCCATTGCCTCCTGCATGACCCTACTGGGGATCTAGCCTACAACCTAGGCATGTTCCCTTGACCAGAATCAAACCTGGGACGTTTCAGTCTGCAGGCGAATGCTCTATCCATTGAGCCAAACCAGCTAGGGCAACTTCCAGTTCTCTTAATCTAATTTCCAATTCAATTAAGTCCTAACACTAATTATCCAGAGTCAGCAGAACTCCACCAGTTTAGAGTTTATTCCTACAAGACTGGCCTCTCTTCTTATGCCAATAGTGAGTATCCAATCACTTATTCTTCTGACAAGCTATAAACCAAAGCTCTCACAATCCCTTCAGAAATTTTGTTAATATGATTCACAGAACTCAGGAAGACACTTTATCTGCATTTACCAGTTTATCATAAAGTTTATCAAAGAACACCCAGATGAAGATTTACATCTGGCAAAGCTCAGAAGGATCCCCAGAGAAAAAGCTTATTTCTGTAGAGTTCAAGGTAAGCCATCCTCATGGCACATGAATGTGTTAGACCATCTAGGAGCTCCCCAACCCCATCATTTAGATATTTTTATAGCAGTTTCATTGTTGGTGATTGGCTAATAGTTGTTTCACTGGCCAGTGGTGATTGGTTAATCTCTAGTCTCTCTTCCCTCCTATAAGATTGGTGGGTGGAACTAAAAATTCTAAACTGCTAATCAAGGCTTGGTCTTTCTGGAGAGTATCCTCCATCTTGAAGATATCTAGGAATATGCAAAGAGTCACCTTTTTGGAACAAAGAAACACCCTATCTCTCTTATAACTCGGAAAATCAGAATGGTTTTGAGAAATATATGCCACTAACTGAGAACTTAGTGTGTGCGTGTGTGTGTGTGTGTGTGTGTGTGTGTGTGTATTATAACACAATCAAATGCTTTCATTACAGTTTGCATCCACATTTTCAGCATTTAGTAAATCTTAAATGAGGTAATTTGAAAGGAAATCAGCTTTCCAATTAGGAGGACCAGCCTTGAACAGGGTTCTTTTTTAATCCTGACTGAAAATCAAGAAAAATAGTAACATCCATTGGATTCAAGGGACC
>PVJN01045087.1:0-17048 GCA_004026805.1 Lasiurus borealis
TCCTTCCAGGTACATGAGTCTTATGAAGTCCCCCTGAGGCCTGACTGGTTAGATTGCCATGTCTTACTAAAGGTCCCCAGGAGACGTAGAGGTGCCATTTACAAAGCTTCCCTAAGTAACTCAGCTCTTTAGTAGGCAAAGTAAGCAGAGCAGCCATGAAGCTAAACTTGACCTCCCATTCAGAAGTACTTCTTCATCTTCTCTGCGTCCCCAGGTCACGGACCCTTCATTTTGAAAAATATTCACACATACACACAAAGTCACCCACTATTTGACCTAGAATTTCACAGACCCCACCCCCACCCCCCCGAAGTTCACTCATGCAAGGTTAACAGTTATTACATACTATGAACTAGTCACTGTTCCCAGTATCTTTCATGGACTGTCTCACTTAATCTTTACAACAACCCTAAGAGGTGAATTCTGTTATGATCATCCCCAGTCACAAAGGAGGAAACCAAGACACAGAGAGGTTAAGCAAGTTACCAGAGGTCACATGGCTAGAAAATGGTAGAGCTGGGATCCAGACTCTGGCAAAGAGACACAGAGCAGTCTACAAAGTTGGAGATTAATACCAGATAATGAGCCCTTGAAGGCTGCAGCTATATTTTTTTAATATTGTTAATCTCCCCAGGGTGCTCACTACACGGTAATCCCTCCATGATCTGGATGAATTGGATTTCGTAAGCTCATGAAAGTATTATTACTAGAGTTGCTAGAGGATGAATTTGAAGTGCCCGGCACAGGGCCCTGCAAGCTCAATAAGAGTTAGGATTTCTTATTACAGCAGCTGGGCAGCAACCCTGTGGACCTGGGTGGTTGTCCCGGCTGTGATGCCCTTCCTGGTGGGCAGGGCCCAGAGGAAGTGCTCAGGGACATGGGGCACAGCCCTGGTAGAACAGTTCTCTCACCTGGCTCCGTTCCAGAGCTCTGAGACCCCCCTGGGGCAGCCGGTATGTGGGCAGTGTCTACTTCTCCCTGGCAGCCAACCAGCACCTGGGAGAACTTCCACAAAAACCAGGAAGGCTCTGGGAAGGGCCAGCAGAAGAGTCCTCTGACCTCAGGACTTAGAGGGACCCGGGGGAGCTAGAGACATGTGGCCCGCCCGGGTCAAGCTGGCTAACGCAGTTATCTCTGACTTTGTATTTCCCAAACCTGGCTGCCCTGCGGCTCCAGGAGAGGTTGCCAAACGGGTTCTAGGGGAAAGGCATTTTGGCCAAAAGGCAGCTGTGATACAAAGCAGGGCTGTGTTTGCACATTTCTGAAGCAGTCACTGATATCGCCGATCGAAGGCAACGCCCAGACAAAAAGGCAGGCAGGGTTCCTGCTCGGCTTTCCGCATCCAGGGCCCCGCTGGCCTCTGGAGATGCCCTTTCAGGCGTACAACTCTTGGATCACAACCAGATCCGAGGAACTGCGGTCAAGCTGAGTGGATCTGAGTGACTCACACAGAATCTTCTTCCTAAAAGCTGGCCCCGGGGACTGGTCATGCTCCAGCTCTGCCAGCTGCCCAGCTGCAGGTGGAGGGAGTCCAGGTGGGTCAGGCACCTGGACTGGCTGCCGTGTGCCCTTCTGGTTTGTTCGTTTATTTTGCATGTGAGTACCTATTCTGTGTGTGGCACGCTAAACACATTCACATCTAATCCTTAGGAGGGAGCTATTAGAAATCCTGATTTGACTGATAAAAAAAACATAACACCGAGGTTCTGTGATGGGAATTGACTTGCCAGAGACCCAGGAGCTAGGTAGCAGAGCTGAGCTGCAGCCCCAAGTCAGTTTCATTTCTGAATCTATGCTCTTTACCAGCTCCTTGAGCTGAGGGTGCCAGGCGACCTGCCTGCCACATTTTCACCATTACAGCCGAGTGACTTTGGGCCATTTAGTCCGACTCTCGGTATCTAGATTTCTTCATTAATAAATATTGGTACCTAATGCCCAGGAATGATGGCTGCCATATACAGGGCTCCTAATATGCCAGGCACTCTGCTAAGGGCTTTGCATATGTTATTTGTTACTGTTATTAACCTTCTTTTGAGTAAAATTAAGTCGCCACCTGCTAGTAGAAAGCCAGAATTTGAATGCAGCTGTTCTGGTTCCTAAGCCTCTTAGCCTCTCCTGCCTCTGCCTATGTTTCAGAGGCAATATTTGCTAGACGACGGATGAAGGCTCCTTGAGGAGATGGAGAGTTCCTAGAGTCTCCAAGGGGCAGCTCAAGGCCTGAGTGTCCTCTAAGGGGGAATGGAAAGTGTACCGTTGGGTCTACAATCAAATGAGAAAGCGTGAAAAGTGCCTAGGACACGGGGGACACTCCCATGTGTTGGCTGGAATGATAAACTGCCTCCATCAGACAACGTGAAAAGGATCCAGGTCCTCTGCTCTTCCTGTCTCCAAGAGATGGTATAAGAGAAAATAAAATAGCCTAGCTGGTTTGGCTCAGTGGATAGAGCATTGGCCTGCGGTCTAAAGGGTTTGATTCCAGTCAAGGGCACAGGCCTGGGCTGTGGGCTCGATCCCCAGGAGGAGGTGTGCAGAAGGCAGCTGATCAATGATTTTCCTCTCATCATTCTCCCTTCCTCTCTGAAATCAATAAAAAATTAATATTAAAATTTATATATACACATACATATTTTTTTTAAGAAAAGAAAATAGCCACAGAAAAGAACTTTGAAAATAAGGACAAAGCACTGAGTCAAAATCTTGCTCATTTGATCCTATCCCTCCTGGACAACACACTTTTAGCTAAATTAGGCTCAAGCCTCAGCTCCCACGTCCCATAATTAATAATCTCTCTGAATGGAATTTTTGCCATTGGCAGCAGTTTTCATGCACTGACCTCAGCCTCCTTCCCGTGCTATGCATGGCTTTGACCTCTGGCTCCTTGGCGAGCTAGGCTGGTCAGTTGCTGCAGGTTTGAGGCAGTGCTGGCAATGGGAGTTTGTGGATTGCTGCTGTTAGTGGGATGGGGTGGAACACAGACTGAATGAAGGGCGATGTCAAGCACAAAGAAAGCCAGCTATGCACGCAGCAGGGTAAAAGTGTGCAGGACCGAGAGCCTCGGGACTGGGGTGCTAATCCTTCTTGCCTCTTCCTGGCTGCCCAGCTTTGGACACTCTTGCCCCAGCTGAGACTCCCCTCAAAAATGAGGATAGCCCTGGCTGGTGTGGTTCAGTTGCTTGGAACATAGTCCCATCCATGTATCAAAGGTTTGTAGGTTTGATTCCTGGTAAGAGGTCATACCCAGTTTTTGGGTTTGATGCTTGATTGGGCATGTGCCTAGAGGACACAGGGATGTCACCTCCTCAGCTGGGTGTATGGGTCTCAGCTCCACCTGGAATCTGCTGTGGGACCTTGAATGAGGCAACTCACTCTCCTCAAGACTTGGTCTCTTAAGTCATAAGATGAAAATTTTCATTTTTTGGTGAGAGTTAAATGAATAAATGTATGTGAAGCTCCAAGAGCAGTGTTACACAGCTAGTAAGCTCTCATCTTCAATATGAGCTGCAAATAATGGTCATGCCTCCAGGAGGTCACTCAAAACTAGGACTTGCACTAGACTGTAAGCTGCATGTGGGCAGGAGCCACATCTGGCTTGTTCCTCATCTGATTTGCAGTGCTGAGTATACAGTCTGGCAGAGTGCGCTTTTGATCAATACTTATTTGAGTGAATTGATGTTTGAAAGAAGCAGCAGGAAGAAACAGCAGCAAGAGAGCGGGAAGAGAGAGACAGGGACTACTCAGGCAGTGAAGACAGAAAAGCAAAAGGAAAAAAAAATTTTTTAATAATGAAAGGCAGAGAAGGAGAAATATATTTTTTAACTTATAGGTTGTACTACTAGGATGTAAAATATGACAGTTATAAACCAGAGAACTGAGATGAAGTGAAGATTCACCCTGCCAACAATATTAAACGTTTAATACTTCACATGCACCGTAATAAGTTAGAGTTTTGGCCACTGTTAACACAATGGCTCTGGTGTGGAATTCCAGAGGAACTAATTCACTGCTAAGCTATGTCAGCTCCCCGCTTCTGAGTCACAGCATGTCATAAAGGCTTTCCTCGCCCTGTGGAAACTTACCCCAGGAGGATTGGGTTTTCTTTCCTTTCTTTCTTTTTTTAAAACCTTTTGTTCTTGGTACACATTCTTCCAGTTTCAGACTGGGTCCAAATGACCCCAACACACCAAACAACTCAACCCACTCAACGTGAGGAGAAGCATTTATAATTTGACTGTGTTGTTTTAGGCACAAGTTGTATCTCTTCATCCATCATGACTCCCGGGAAGAGGCAGAGACTCTGGAGTCAGATGGTCCCAAGTTGAATCCTGACCTGTCTCTGCTCAGTTTCCCCATGGGTTAAATAAAGATGATAGTAATACCTATTCCTAACAATGTGAGGATTAAATAAGATCACACGCAGGTATAGACAGTGTAAGAATTTAATAAATGATGGTGCTGGTATATAGGAAGTGGCTGTCACTCAGGCTGTCCAACCCCAGAATCTCCGGGAGACCCAAGTTGCTCTGAACATTTAAAGCACTTTCTACACACTTTCTCTTTACTCATGCTCATTGTGGGACTATTGATCTCTCCATTTTGCAGATGAGACAGCTGAGGTATAGAGATGCTGGGCAACTGTGAGTGGGAGGAAGTCCTGGACTCTTAAGCACTGTAGCTGCTCTCCCACTCTCTGTGCTGTCCAATACGGTCATCAACAAGCACACGTGTCTATGCACATTTAAATGAACTGAGATTTAATAAAATACATAATCAATTCCTTGATTGGAGACATTGAGGTGGTAGTTGATGTATGATCAAGACCAAGTCATCTCCATGGAAACCCAAAGCCCCATGCAGGTCCATGTCAATTATAGGGGAGCAGGAGGAGGTACCACTAAGGCAGCCCAGGAGCAGACAGGAAGTGGTTGCCAGTGCAGGGAGGGGCAAACGCAGGAGGCCGCTCAGTCCCTGAGGGAAAGACAGTGAATGGCTCTCTACCTGACACAATTCTGGCTTCTCTGAGGCCCATGACCTGGGCACCATTTAAAATGTATACTCAACAATTGAATGGTAATGAATGGATTTACAAAGTACTTGGAAAGGCAAAAATCTTTAATTTACTGAGTCATTACTGGTGTGCACGTTGTAGTATATATATATAGATCTCAAGTTATAATGCTGTACACTTGAAAGTTATATAATGTTATAAACAAATGTTACCTTGACAACAATAAAAAAACTAAACTAAATTTAAATTAAATATATATTCAAATTGTGCTAGGTGTTGCAGAGGGTATAAAAATCCCATGCCTCTCGGCAGGGCAAAATTCCATGGGAAGGAGTAACTCACCAGTAAACCCTCTAGTACCAGCACCCTGGACCCACCTTGAGGGCATGCACAGGAGATGCTGTGGGCGAGGAATAAACACAAGCCACACTGATTGATTTTTGTAAGGCAGCGGTGGCTTCACAAATGCCTGAGAGGCTGTAAAATGTGCTTTGAGAAATGTGCCTTTGAGAGTTCCCATGCTTCAACAGGGTGGGGCCACTTTCCTTAGTGGTGAGTGTCTAAACCCTGTTCTCCCGGAAGTGAAGGGAATGGATGACTCAGTAGATTAAACATTTTTGCTTTCTGAAGTGTTTTGCAAATACATGCATATCCTGGGTTTGGTTCCAGACCACCACAATAGAGTATCATAAGAGAGCAAGTCATAACTTTTTGCTGGTGGAAGATCTTGCATTTAATTTGTGAAAATGCAAAATCTGTAAAGGAATAAAGCAAAGCACAATAAAACGATGTATACCTGTACAATGCAGTGGTCCTAGCAGTATCAACACCGCATGATGGTCAGTTTGAGCCACTGGGACTCTCTCTGACTAGTCCTATGGGTCACCATGGGTAAAATGAAGGTGACCTGCGGGCCATTCACCAGGCGCCTTCACAGATGACAGTGAATGAGACCCACTGGATCTTTCTCCCCTCATACTTCACCATCCTTCAATGGAATCTCACAGATTTTTTGTTGAATTTAAAAATTCAACTGTAGATTTTACTAAGAATAGTCAGAAAATCTTCTATTGCATAAATCCCGGCCTTGGGAAATCTCTACAGATCTACTCCCTTTCAGATGTGGGGGATGAACAAAATTTCTCTACCCACAAGATTCTTCTGGCTTGTCTAAGCAAATAAACACGAGACAGATTAGCAAGAGAAAATAATCATATTTAACACACAGACACACACACACAGACACACACACACACATATGTAAGAGCCCTTCATACATGAGAGAATCAGAGACCCCATAGGCAGGAGAAGTTCAGAGACCAAAAGGGGAATTGGGGTGTGTAAGACACCCTGAGCTAGCGATGAGCTAATGCACCTTGGGGGCTTCAAAGGCTCATTGCAGGATGATAAGAAGAACAGTCCTTTAGTAAAAAGAAGTTTGCCCTGCCATATAGGCAGGTCAAAAGAAGTTATCTCTGACAATACTTATTAAGGGCAAGGCCCCTAATTCAAATTCTTCTAGGTCATTGGGATGGGATGGAAAGACAGAAGTTTCTCTTTGGCCTGTGGCTAAAATTGCCTTTAGCTCAAAATAATTGCATACCACAAAGGTATATCTTGGGGTGACTCATCCTGGACCCCCAAACAGATAAGCCATCATAGTCCCATTTTTCAAAAGAAGAAAAATAAGATTTTCAAAGAGGTCAAGTGGTTTACTCCAGACTATAAAGTTGATAAGCTCATTAGGGGTGGGGAGTGGGAGTGGGGGTGGGGGGTGTGCCAGCAATATCTAGGGTTTCACTCCAAAAACAGGTCAAATGAAATAAGAGGTATTTGGAAGAATAAGTAATAATATGACAATTTATGTTTTAAATTTTTATTGATTTCAGAGAGGAAAGGATAGAGAAATAGAAACATCAGTGATGAGAGAGAATCATTGATTGGCTGCCTCCTGCACACCCCCTATTGGGGATTGAGCCTGCAACCCAGGCCTGTGTCCTGAGTGGGAGGCAAACTGTGACCTCCTGGCTCATAGGCCAATGCTCAACCACAGCCGGGCTAACATGACAATTATTTGATGACCCATCTGGACAACAGCAGTAGCCAATCCACGAGGCAAAGATGTGAGAGACGATTCTACTGACTGAATGGACAATATCATAAGGATGGAATGAGAAAATCGCTATACAGTGGTACCTTGAGATATGAGTTTAATTCGTTCCGTAACCTTGAGGTGTGGGAAACTATGAGACACTTGAGTGGCGGTAAACTGGTGGGTCGTGTGCAGCCGGCCGATCCGCACGATTACTCTTATCTCAGGTGTTGCTCGTATTTCAAAGCAAAAATCGCTCCCTCGACGACTCATATCTCAAAAAATCTTGTATGTTAGGGCACTTGTATCTCGAGGTACAACTGTAGTTGCAACAAAATGCTGCCATATTGTAAAAGCACAATTGAGAAAATTTCCTTTCAATCAATCTTTTCAAGAGATTTGTCACAGAAACAAGAGATAAGCAAAGGAAAACGGAGCTTAATGGCAATGTTCAGCAAACCCATCTTTAAGAGAAAAGACAAGAAACACACACACACACCAGGTAATCTGACTTCAGAAAGATTCACCACAGTATGTACTGTAAGGATGTAATCTGTTGCAACACTGTTGTAACAGGAAGTGGTTGAAACAACTTACCAGTATATGTATATACCGAAAAGTCAGGAATATTTCACACTGTTCAGAGTGTTTACCTTTAAGTGGTAAGCATGGGGAGAGAAAAAGAACAGGAGAGGGGCGATGAGAATTTTCACTTTTTAGTTGTATAATCCCTTCTGGATTGTTAGTTTCTTGTTGTTGTTGTACATTTTATTTTTTGTTGTTGTACATTTTTTATTTAAACTGACAATTACATATTAGCTATTTGATATATATGTGTATGCATATATGCATTACACAGTATAGCAGCCATAGTCCAGATGTTCCCACTCTGAGTTCATAGTTGTTTCCTCTGTCAGGTTGTTGTCAGATGAATGAATGAATGAATGAATGAATGAATGAATGACTTTACCACTGGGTTTGTACAACCAAAGGAGATTGGAAAAAAGACTAGAGTTAACATGAAAAATGTAATTGTTTGGATAGACTATATTTGCCCTATTTAAATGAAGTTTTCCACTTTCAATTGAATGTTTATAGCCTTAGACATGTTTTTAGTCATTTAAAATTTTTGACAAATATGTCAAATTTTAGTATAGTGTTAAACTCTAATTCCTTTATAATCGATATAATGTGCCTCAAATAATGACATCAACCGGTTGAACCCAATTATGTGTTTAAATGTCTTTACGCATCAATGGCAAATTGATACAGACTTTTCATGTTTTGTCTCTATTATGTAATAGCTTCAAGGGAAAAAATTTTTAACTCAATACAAGTCAATAAACTCTGTTATAACATGACTACATGATATTTACTAACCAGATTCTCAAGACACATTGTCCTTTAAGAATCCAACTTTTGCTCTCAAGTTCTTTTTTATTATTGATTTTGGAGAGAGGAAGAGAGAGAGAGAGAGCACGCGAGCGCAATATTGATTTGTTCTTCCACCTATTTATGCACTCATTGGTTGATTCTTTTTTTAAAATGTATTTTATTGATTTTTTACAGAGAGGAAGGGAAAGGGATAGAGAGTCAGAAACATCAATGAGAGAGAAACATCGATCAGCTGCCTCTTGCACGCCCCACAATGGAAATGTGCCCGCAACCAAGGCACATGCTCCCCACTGGAATCCAACCTGGGACCCCTCAGTCAGCAGGCTGACGCTCTATCCATCTAGCCAAACTGGTTTCGGCCATTGGTTGATTCTTGTACGAGCTCTAACAGGGGATCAAACCCACAACTTTGGCGTAAATAAGGACGACGCTCTCACCAACTGAGCTACCTGGCCAAGACCCCCAAAATTTCTTCAAACAAAACAACCATTTGGCAACTTTGAGTTTCATTGCTTTCATTTCTTGCTTATACTCACAGGAAGAAGCTTGAGAAGAGCAGTAGAGAGATAAAATATGCAAAAGAAAAGAGACAGGCATAGGTTAACCAGGAACTGGAAGAGAGAAGCAGTCAGGCAGCTGAGGAAGAGAGAAAGGTCCATGGCCCGCAGGAAAGCTGGGCCCATGGAGACTCCCCCTCTCTGTGCCCTCCTCTCTCACTCTCACCCTCCCGCCCTGCCCAATGACCTGACCGTGGACAAACAGGAAATGATAAAGGCTCTCAAACTCAGATTCAGACACATCAATCCAGTCAAAACTGGAATCATCTTACAATGCCTGGGAGAGTGCCCTCACTCCCGCCACTCCTGTCCCCTTCCACTGCAATTAAATGCCATAGAGGAACCACCTTTTGGAATTACAATGGGCCTTTTGAAGATGATCTCGTTTTGCAGAAAGAAAACTGGCATCCAGATAAACTGGGTCACTTGCCCAGAGTCATTCAGCGAGACCAAACTACAAACCCATCCCCAGCCTGCAGGCGGGCTTTGCCGTGGCTCTTTTCCCCCCGAGAGCAACCTAAAGAGCTACAGAGCATCCAGAAAACATCCCAGCTTCGGAGAGATGGACAATTCCAAAGAGGCACCAAATAGTAGCGGGAAAACAAACTAATCCAAAATAACAGCTTCCCCCGACCTCCTGGGTGAGTGACAAGCCGAGAGGGGCTGTTTGACAAAGTAATGGTACCTCCGACAATTAAATTGCACTTTTTTCCTCCTTTATCCATTTCTCATTGGCACAGACTACTAAAAAAGTGCATATTACTCTTCCTTTGAACCAACACAGATCTTTTTTTTTTTTGATACCTGAAATTGGGGGGATTAACAAATACAGTTTTCCCCTCCACGAGCTTACAGAAGAAAGTACCTTATTAGAGTTAACCTAAGAGGTCAATCAATGAACCGCAGAGCCCGGGGCGAAATGGAAAGCCTCACAGGGGAATCGGTCCCCTCCCCGGACCTGCACAGGTAAGGTAGGTGCAGCAACGCGAGCTGAGCCGCAGCCAGGGATTGTCAGTCTCCGGCACGCAGACGTGGGAAGAACTTGGCGTTCCTTTCACCGCGTTTCTTAGAAACGTGAGACCCAGCTGGTTAACCCCGGGCCATCCGATGACCGCAGCCAGAAACACGCGTATTCCCGAAACGGGGCTTGAAGAAAAAGGAAGAAAACTTTGTCTTACCCTTGAAAAAGACAGACACAATAGGATCCGGTTTCCCAAATTTCGTTTTGGGGATATTGGTGGCAGATTCCACAATCACCCGAAGCATGGCTGTGCGTGGGGTGCAAGCCAGTGTCCGGGAGCGCGGTTCGGAGCGGCTGGCGCTGCGGGCAGCACCGCCCCGGAGAGGAGCCTGGGGAGGACCGGGGCGAGGGGCGGGGAGCCGGCGCGGGGTGGATCTCTGCGGACTGTGTGCCCGAGGCCCGTGTAAGCCGACACCCAAACTCCCGGGCCTCCCACCAGCGCCGCAGGCACCGCTTACGAATTCGGGAAATGTGGAAGTGAGAAAGGACCAAACCCCCAGCTAAACTAAAAATAGTTTTGTGTAACAAATGAAACTGAAATGGACTGGGAACTCATGAATGTGGTGGGCACGACAGGGGACCTCCAAGTAACAATTCGCGAAACCACATCAGTTGGTTGTCTGCCGCTGCTTTTATTCTTTTCTGAGCTTCATGGAGATTTAAAGCTTTACTTAAGCATTTTTATTTATTTATTTATTTTACTTTTGCGGTTTCTTCTCTCATACTGTCGAACACACCCATTCAGCAACTACTCTCAGAGAAAAAAGAAAAGTTTGAAATCCGCTCAAGGGTGCCCCCTGCTGTATAGCAGAGGAATAACTGAGTTTAGTTCAAGACAACCCAATCTGGAGGCAGTTAATAATGGGTCTACAAAATGGGTTTACAAAATTGGCTGATCCTTTGCTTTCCAAAAGGATTCACCATAATGTTTCTTTAAAAATCCTTAAGTGGTGAGAGCTGGGCACCTAAGTGTTCATGGTCCAGCAACTGCTGCTAACAGTCTTCAATAAAAATGAGAAAACCATGTAACACAATTAAAAAAAAAAAAGTGAGAAAACCGCGCTCTATAGGTCCTACTCTCTCAGGATCCAAACATGGGAAGTGTCTTTCCTCTGTTAAAGAAAAATACATATGGTCAATGACACTTGTTACAGCCCGCTAAAGGCTGTTAAAGCCTGCTAAAACCCGTGAAAGGCTGCTGAAATAGGTAGAGGGACCCCTGCGATGGAATTGTGCAGCGGAGGGGAGAGATTGGGTTTAACTCAGATAGAGCGAAAGCAAGTGGGAATGTAGAGCCAAGGAGCAGGATGAGGGGCAGTGGATGGGAAATTACGTTAAGGAATCACCAGGGAGAAGGGATTCTGGCAAAACTGACCTAACAGGCTTCTTGCTGAACACAGGTCAAGGTGACCAGACAACCCCTTGGGGATGGTAAATGAGAGGTCATCAGGTAGCGAAGGTGTTCAGATGTGGAGGGTGAGCATGTGGACCTGGGAGGTTCTGGTTAAACTGACTTAGTAGGGTTCTTGCTAAAACTAAATGTTACAAGGAAGTGCAAAATGGGCCTAGGGGAAGAAGGTTCAGGAGCTCGCTAAAGTTTGGTCAAGCAAAGAATCTTTGTCACCGGGAGAGAATGTTAGGCAGCGTGCCTAGTGATCAAGGCCTGGGGTTAGTAGTCAGCCAGATATGAGTATGGGTCCTCTTACACCATTTTTGAGATATGTGGATTTCACATTTCTTTATTTTTATTGATTTCAGAAAGAAGGGAAAGGGAGGAAGGAGAGAGAGGTGGAAACATCAATGAGAGAGAATCATTGATGGGCTGCTTCCTGCACACCCCACACCGGGGATTGAGTCTGCAACTCGGGCATGTGCCCTGACCAAGAATCGAACTGTGACCTCCTGGTTCATAGATCAATGCTTAATCACTGAGCCATGCGGGCCAGACAGTGTTCACATTTCTTAACCTCTCATTTCTGCAGTTATCTCATCTGTCCTTCAGCAGAGGCCCGGAAACCACATTCATTTACCAAGACAATCAGGTTTTACATGTAACTCTGTAAGATTCTAACAAACACTGTAAGAAAAACACTTAAGGAAAAATATTTCCTTTTAGGAAAATCATGGAAGAGTAAGAGTTAGAGATAGGAGTAAATTAACACAGTGATCAGCCATTTATTCATCGCAAATAAGTTTGTTTGATAAACACTTGAGAGTCTGCTAGTACCATGTGTTGGGTGCTGGGGTTTCAGCAGAGAATAAGCCAAAGTTCTGACCTGCTAATGCCCTGAGACTTAGCTGGTGGGGACCACATGCTAGGTCTCATTTGTCTATGAGGCACTGCTTTCAACAACTTCGGGAGCTAGAACTTCTGGCTTCATCTTTCCAGCTGACGAAGTTTAGATTCAAAATGTGAGCCAGGATTCAAACCCACTGTCTTCTGAGCCCTACTCCCTTTCCAACTTCACCTCAGCCAGATCTCATACTTTGCTATTTCATGATTCCTCACATTTTGTCAAGTAAACTCATGCATTAATGTGAGTGGCCTTTGGCCTGTCCTGGAGCTTTGAGGCAAAAGGGACAGAGAAAGAGAAATATTTAGAGAGGAGAGGAGAGGTGTGGCAAAAAGTGTAGACATGTGGACACAGCATTCGAGGTAGCAAAGAGGATTTAGCAGAAAAGAAATGAAGATAGATTCATAATATGTTATTCCAATTCCAATTTTACAGAATCTTAGCTATTATTTAACAGCAAACTGGCATACATAGAGGGTCCATTTGCTGAAATACTGCTTTAAGAATTATGTACTTTGGCTGCAACCGGTTTGGTTCAGTGGCTAGAGCATCAGCCTGTGGACTGAGGGGCCCCAGGTTCGATTCCAGTCAAGGGCACATAATTAGGCTGTGGGCACATCCCCAGTGGGGTGTGTGCAGGAGGCAGCTGATCGATACTTTTCTCTTATCGATGTTTCTGGCTCTCTAGCTCTCTCCCTTCCTCTGTGTAAAAAAATCAATAAAATATATATATTTTTTTAAAAAATAATTACTTTGAGAACTAAAAAACTAGTTTTAGTAGCTTAATTATAGGGTTTTACATAGTGGTAAGTGCTATTTTGAAATAACTTAATATATAGTATATCTTAAATTTCTTCCCTTTAAAAAACTGTCTGGTGATGACTACATGGGGGTCAGGAAGGGCTAAAGTATTTTATAACATTTGGCATCATCACATTATCATTATTTGAAATAATTGAGAGAGAAATATAAGATGGGAATGAATCTGACCTCCTCCAAGTAAGTATTAACATATTTTTTTTAAAATACAGCTAGAAAAAAAAATAAAACAGGAAAAATTAGAATCATTTTAAGCCTTGTGCTTACTTTTAGTTCTTCATCAAAATGTTTGATAGGAAAATGTAAGGGTCTTCATTCATTCATGCACAAGTGTATCTCTTCAGCAAACACTTATTGAAAGTCTACTTGGTTCCAGGCCCAATACTAACTACCAAGGTGATTAAGATACATTTCCTCTCTGCAAAAAGCCCACAGATAGTTACAGCATAATGAGTGAGTATAATGATTGGAGGAGACAAAGAAGACAGGGCAGGGAGGGCAGGCAGGGGAGGCTCCTGAAGGAGGTGACAGCTAGACTGAATATTAATAGTTGGAATGATGTGTGCACGTGTGTGTGTGTGTGTGCGCGCGTGTGTGTGTGTGTGTGTGTGTGTTTGTGTGTGTGTGTGTGTGTGTGTGTGAAAGAGAGAGAGAGAGAGAGATCTCAGTATAGGTCTTTTACCTCCTTAGTTAAATTTATTCCTAGATACCTTAATTGTTTTGGTGCAATGGTAAATGAGAATTTTTTTTAGTTTCTATTTCTGTGAGTTCCTTATTAGTGTATAAAAAAAAAGCCATAGATTTCTGGGTGTTAATTTTGTGTGTATGTGTGATCTGAGGCAGAGTTAAACACACATGTGATCGTGGGGAACCTCAAGACATTTGATTTTGGTGAACTATCACGTGTGAGGTGAAACAGTCAGTGATCCTAGGCAGGCAGGCAGGCAGCAGGCACCAGCCCAGAGAACCCAAAAACTAACTTCCACTAAGTGCTCACTACATGCCAGATGCTATTGGTCTCACTTAATTCTTCCGCTGTCCTATCCTATGAAGTGAGTACTATTTTTTCATCCCCATATTACAGATGAAATAACTGAGGCCTAGTTTGGTCAAGCAACTTGCCGAAGTAAGTGGAGCCAGGATCTAAGCCCTGGCAGTCTAGAGTCCATGCTCTTCGCTCCTGACACCAGGCCCCACCAGCAGTGGGGACTTAGTAAAGATGCATTTTTCAGCAGGGAAGCAGAATGATTGAATTGTATACAATAGTCTGAATACAAAGGAAATATTTTGTGGATGAAAAGAGACTCTAATAAATCTAACCAGAGGTAATCTCACAAGGTGATCTGATCATGAATTCCTAACCGGACAGGCCATGGTGTGTAGTCATGTTTCAGGCCTATAACTTCCCTGGGAAGAGGTTATCTTTGCTTTATGCAACACTCTGTTGTTTTGTTTCGTTTCATTTTGTTTTGTTTTGCATCTAGGTTAAAGTGCCTTTGAAAATGCCCCCTTTTATAGACCCCTCAGAAGCTGAACCACCTTCAACAAAGCATATAATCTTAGCTATCATACAGTCCCATCATAGAGATTTCCCCATCTTGCTTTCCAATCTTAGTTCCCTACTTAATTCAAAACATATCAAAGAAACTGCAAGCTGTCATTCTGGAAAACATTTTTCTCAATCTGTTGAGATCCTGCATCCAGGCATGCCCTCTGTTTGACTCAAATAAATTCTTATAAAAATGTTCTAAGGGTTTAGATGTTCTTACAGTGACAATTTTAATAAACCGACAGACTTAAAATTAAATTTTAAAAGGAGCCAAAACAGGCAGCGTGCATCACGGACTGACTGGGTGAACAAGAATTCTCCCATATGAGATTAGTCAGCGAGAGGAAATCTCTAGCCTGCTTGGCTGTAACATCTCTCTCTGTAAATGAATAAAGGTAAATTGTGAATCCTTGACCTAGGATTCCTCCCAGTTAACTGTCACCATCAAAGTGTACTATCAGCTTGAGAGGTCTTATGCACACTACCACCTCCTCCCACTTTATGCCCCGCAGCACCTATCTGTGAAGAGCAAACACTGATGTTCAGGTCTAATAATGACAATTAAACAAGCTACCAGGCCAGTGAGTCTCTGGTGCCTGCCCCTCTTCCCTAGGTCCCCTGAGGAAGAGGGGCAGGCTTAAGAAACTTCCAACTCTATAGAGAATTTTTATAAGTTTATTTGAGCAAACTGACCACATGGTTGGGAAACAAGATCTCAAGTGCTCTGGTAAGTGATAGTTTTGCAGTTTAATACATTTAGAATTAAAGAAGGAACATAAGGAAGATTACATGAAGGTTGGAAAAAGCAAGGTATAGGATAGTTAACAAGATTATGATGTGCTCTGGAGGCTGGTTATGACTTATGCATGACTTGTGATTAACACCTAGATGCACAAGGACAATTGGCAGGGCTTGCTTAAACCTTTAACTAAAGAAGTTATATGTCTGCAGTATGTCTACCCACAATAACCTGCTCAGTTAGGAATTTTTTATCAGATCACCCTGTGAATTACTTACCAAATTTAAATCTGAATTTATTTGATTTATTATAGAGTCCACTTTTTTGCCCACACAGAGGGAGCTCCTGCCAGAAAAGAGGGACCTGGGGAGCCGATGTATAATTGGGGTATCGGGCCCAGCAGGCCCAGGCACAAGGCCCTCTGATGCCGGTGTCACCCCTCTGCACACAGCCCCTACCACTCCCTTTCTTCTCTACTCACTTGGTTCAAAGCTGAGCAGGGTGTTTTCTCTGTGTGCATGTCTTTCTAAAAATCTTTGTAAATTTCTATGGAAAGTAATGTTGCCCTTGTTCTCAACTCTGGTCCATGAATAACATTCACACCCTCACTTACCTATTGCCCCGACTTCCTCCCACTCCAATTCTATCTGACACTTCTAACCAACAGACAGGAGACACCCTTCTCTTCACCTGTTCATCAGAAATGTGAACTCTTTGGAAGCAGGGACCAAACTTTATCTTCTTGCATGACATATAATAAAATTCCTTTAAAATTCTCTCTATGGTTTCTCATTCATTCTATTTAAGTAACATAGGAGTCTGTTGCTTTTTTGAGTAATAACGGTTAACATCAATTGAGCATTTACAAAATGCTGAGCACTTTACATAGATTTTCTCATTTAATGCTCTTACCCACCCTTATGAGGTTGATATTATTTGCATCATTTTACAGATCTGAAAACTGAAGATCAGATAGATTAGGTAACTTATTCGGGACTACTAGATAATTAGAGGCAGGAGCTAAACTCAGTCCTAATCTAGAATTTAACCAGTGTGCCTGATTGCTTTCCTAGGATGCTTTGCTACTGTATCCTTTTATCTATTGTTTTAAACCGCTAACCACGACCCAGATTTGGCAATAGATGAATCCCAAGCCAGAGGGCAGCGATCTGTAACAAAGGCCTGATTGGCTCCTCCAGGCCTCACAATCTCCGTTTTCAACCTGCGTGTGCCTGCCAGTTCGCCCACCTCGTTCATCCCCATTGCGCCACCCCGGCCTCTTGTCCGGATAAAGGCCCAGCCCGAGGAGGGAAGACTGGAAAGCTGTGCTCCTTTGCGGAATCCAAGGACACAACAACGAATGAATTCCGGTTCACTGTCCCTGGGTTCCTCTCACTGAGCAGAGACATTTGCTTCATTCCCAAAGCGGATAAACACAAATCGGCTCCTTACACAGAAACACCGAGTCCGAGGCCCGAGCCCTGAGAAAAACCCAGAGAAGAAAGCCTGAGAACCAGGAGGCGGAGCCGGGAGGGGGCGTTCCCATCCTCGACCCCGCCCCCAGCCCCGCCCCGCCC
>PVJN01045088.1:0-17048 GCA_004026805.1 Lasiurus borealis
TTTAATATGATAGATGTGTATATCAGATTAAAAGTATATATTATCTATAATAATAAAAGCATAAGATGCTAATTAGACTGGACATCATTCCAGTTGACCTTCTGGACAAAGCCAGGACTGCAAGGGAAGCCTGGGTCCTGGGTGCCAGAGGGAAGCCGGTACTGGCAGCCAGGGGGAAGAAAGGCCTACTCTTGCATGATTTTCATGCACTGAGCCTCTAGTCTATGTGTGTATATATATGACTGGTCAACCACTCAATCAGTCGCTATGATGTGCACTGACCACCAAGGGGCAGGCACTCAACACAGGAGCTTCCCCTGGTGGTCAGTGACTCCCATAGCCAACCTCCCATGGCCAACCAACCTCCTGTGGTCCCTCCCCCTGGCCAGTTGGCTCTGATTGGCCCCAATCAGGACTGGGCAAGACAGCCTTGATTGCCAGCTAAGCTGAGGGATCCCACCTGTTCACAAATTCATGCACCTGGCCTCTAATGCATACATAAAGTATATACTATATACTTTACATGTATATAGTATATATACATGTACTTTAATATATACCTACTTTTCAGTTTATCAGATTAAGTATATATATATATATATATATATATATATATATATATATATATATATATTTCCCCCCTTGATGCCACTAATTTCTCTCTATCCTTTTCCCAAGAGATCTGGGGTCAAACTTCTACTTCTGGTTAGTATTTAAATGGTTACAAGAAACTTTAACTCTTACTATAATAAGAAAAAATATTTGGATATGATTTTTAAAAAGTCACAGTTTTTTTAAAAGCCATTAGAAATCTGAAGATGCACAGGATTCCAAATGAATTAAATTCAAGAGAGAAATGAATACTTCCTAGGAAAGAAACAAGTTCTTGGTTACTTTTATGCCTGGGAAAAGAGTGAACAGAAGATCAAACTTTCTTCTATAGAATGTTCCACAGGTAAAAAGAAATCACCCACATTCCTAATAGAATATGTGGAATGGCAAGAAAGATTAAATTCCAAAAAGTACCAGAAGTAAAGTATTTCTTTAGCTGCCCCAAAAGTCTTTCCTATGGGCTCCACATATATGAAAACATACTAAATGCTGGGACTAAAGCAAGAAGTCAGGGTGCCATCTCCTGACTGGAGAACCCTCCAGCAGCCCCAAAGCTGCCTGCAAAGCATAAAAGGTTCTTGAGAGTCTCAAAGTCCTTAGATTCCAAGTCCTTCTGAAATGCACAGTCCTGATCTTACCCCCAAAATAAGTATTTGGAGCCAGGAGCAAACTCATATGAACAAAACCTCCAACCCATGACAAGTCTACTTCAATCAGAGCTTAGCTCAGATCAACACTGGAATGAAGCATCACTGATTTCCTGCCTACTGTTTTTTTTTTTAATGAAGAAGATTCAGCATACAAAAAGGGATTACACAGATTGCAAAAACAAAACAAGACACACAAATTAGAAAAAGTATGATTGAAAAAATCAAGGAAAAAAATGTTACAAAGAGGAGAACCCATATATTGGTTTTAACAGAAAAGAACATGCAAGTAACTACTTTAAAGTATGTTAAAGAAAGATGTTGAGAGTATTAAATTAGTTGAAATTTCAGCAGAAAAATCATAGCACTGAAAAAGATAATATCTGAAATGAAGATTTTCTCCAAAAGACTTACCAACATACTAGACACAGAAAAAAAAAAAAAAAACACCCATAAACTTGAAGACAAATTATCCAAACACATTAAAAGATAAGCTCAAAATCAAATGACTGCAATCAACAGAACAACCTGGCTAATGTTGCTTAGTGGTTGGAGCACCAGCCAGAGTACCAAAGGGTCTGGAGTTCTATTTCCGGTTAAGGGCACATATCGGGGTTGCAGGTTTGATCTCCAGGCCTGTTGGAGTACATGCAGAAGGCAACCAATCAATGTCTCTCTCTCTTTCTCCTCCTTCTCTCCCCTTCCCTAGCTGCCTTCTTTCCATTCTTTCTAAAAATCAATGGAAAAAATATCTTCCAATGAGATTTAACAAAAAAAAAATTTTTTAAATAAAAGAAGTAGCAGAACAAAAGAGATATGTTATGCAATATCATGTGATCAATCATGCTTGAATTTTAAGTCCCAAGAAGATCTATAAAAGAAAGGCAGAATCTTACCTAATAATAGACAAATATGTAAATTGACCATACCTCTGCTACATCCACCAGCCAAACATGAGTCATATACCAATTAAGCCATCAAAGATGGTGGTTAATTTGCATACAAAGGTGCTGCCCCACCCCCAGTCTCTCAGAGCTTCTGGGCAGCGTGGGAAGGCAGGGCTGAAGTGGAAAGAGACAGCTCTTGGGCTGGGCCAGAGTGAAAAGGCAGTATTGGCAACCAGGAAAAGGAAGGCCCATTCTAGCACGAATCTTCATACATTGGGCTTCTGGTAATTATATAAAAACTAGAGGCCTGGTGCATGAAATTCATGCACTGGAGGCAGGGGAATCCCTCAACCTACCTTGCACCCTCTCGCAATCTGGGACCCTGCAGTCAGAAATCCCTCTCCCAATCTGGGACCACTGGCTCCTAAACGCTCACCTGACTGCCTGATTGCTCTTAACTGCTCACCTGCCTGCCTGATCACCCCAAACAGCCTCTGCTTTGGCGGCCACTACCAGGGCTTCATTAGGAAGGAAATCCAGAATGACATCTGGAAGTTCGTTCAGCTATCTGGTCTAATTAGCATATTAAGCTTTTATTAATATAGATGTAATGGATAAAACTGATGAAAGGCAGTAACACTGATACCCCAGAAGTTCAGCAAAATAAAAGCAAATAAATACAAAGAAAAGCATACCTTAACAAATCAAGCTATAGAGAACCAAAGCTAATGAGATGTTTTGTAAGAACCCACAAAAGCAGGACTTCTGGAATTTCTGAGTGTGGAGCTGTGAAAATTCTCTCCCCAAAAAAAGCAATAATAAAGAAAAAAATTTTTGTCAAAATCAACCATTCTGGGGCCTTGAAAAAGGCCGAAGAACAATTGGAGACGTGTTTATTCAAGAAAAACTAAAGTACATGTATAACAGGATCTGAGGTGGACTGCCTTGGGCCCATTCCATCCTCCTGAGCTCTGGAGCAGAACAAGCTGTGAGAAAGGGCAGTTCTGCCAAAGAAGGGGTCAAGTTAATTGAAGAGGAGTGAGGAAAGCTACATAGGCAGCAGTGATGTTGCCAAAAACAATCACAATTTTCATGGCAACAACTGAGGAAGGCCAATATGACCGCTGCCGGAAGAAGCTTCAATATTGATTAAGGCAAGGAATGCATCAGTCAGAAATGTAATAGGGAAATGCAGGAATAAGACAGCTACAGTGAGACTGGGTCAGTGGCAGGGTATTGCTGATGGTTAGGAATGCTGTCTGCATGTCAGGAGAGACTAGAGAAGAACCCCACCGTCTATTCACCATGAACTGGGGCCTTGCATAAGAAGTACGCAGGAATGCTAAGTGAAATAAGCCAGTCAATGAAAGAAAAATACCACATGATCTCACTCATTTATGGATAATAAAGAACATAATCTGATGAACAAAAAGATACAGAGATAGTAAAGCATCAAATAGACTGTCAAATTACAATGGGAAGGTTAGGGAGAGGTGGGATAGATAAGAGATCAACTGAAGGACTTGTATGCATGCATATAAGCATAACCAATGGAAGCACGACTCTGGGGGGTTAGGGCATGCATGTGAGTGGGTTTGGGGGGGAGATGGGAAGATATGTACACATGTAATACATTAATAAAAAAAGTACACAGAAGCTGGAGAAGACTTGTCAACTGTTCAGACTTTCAATGTGTTATCTAATCCAAAGCCACAAGCAAAGGATGAATTTCTTACAGATTAAAGGTATTTAGGTGAAAACTATGATCAGTCATTGGCTAATCACTAAGCCCTATTACCCTAAGGGTAATATATAGCAATCTAGGTTTAAAATTAGAAACAAAAAAATAATAACTTAGTAGAGACATGACTATAGAGACAGACTCTAGTCCAGGCAAGTTTTTAAACTAAGGGTAACAAACAAAGTCAACACAAAGTTAGAGTAGTGGGCTCAGAAGAACCCAGTGTTGCCCAATACATTATCTAAATTCTATGTCTAATTCTCAACCAAAACAAAAATAATGAGTTGTACAAAAAAAAAGTATGGCTGAGAGAGAAACATTAAATAGAAACTGGAAGAGATCTCAGATATTCGATTTAGTAGACAAAGACTTCAAAGCATCTATTATTGATATTTTGTAAGAACTAACATAAGCTATATTTTTAAAAAGTAAAAGAAAGTATAATGACAAAAGAAATGGAAAAATTGTCATAGTCAGGAGTAAACTAAGAAGATATGATGATTAAATGTAATATAGCATCAGATTATATTCTGAAATACGTGAATGGAATGAAAAAATTTAAACTGAGGAAAAATTATATAAAATAAATAACCAGTAACATTAAAAGTGTCAAGGTCATAAAAGATGGGGAAAGAATGAGGAGCTATAACAGATTGGAAGAGATTAAAGGGATATAACAATTTAATCCATTCTAGAATCCTGGATTGGACTCAGAGTTATTGGGGGGAGAAATAAATTAAATGTAAACTGCTTATAGCTTGGCGTAGTTAATAATATTGTACCAACATTAATTCCTTAGTTTTGGTCATTGGACTCTGACTGTGTAAGTAGATAACATGAGAGGAAACTGGATAAAGGGTATGTATATACATGAACTTTCGGTGCTATTTTGCAACTTTGATGTAAGTCAACTATTTCAAAATAAAATCTGATAATATGAGCGACAGATCTGTTGTCCCTAATATAGAAAGCTATATAATAAATTAAATAAAAAGATAATTAAATGAAAGCCAAACAATTTCCAAAATAGAATTTATAATATGATTACTTTAAAACACACACACACACACACATATTGCCATGGTACATCTGGACAACTGAATATTATTCAGTGTTGAAAAGAAATGAGCTATCAAGTCATAAAAAGATATGGAAGAAATTTAAATGCATGTTGCTAAGTGAAAGAAGCTGATCTGAAAATGCTACATATTATACCATTACAATTATATGGCATTCTGGAAAAGGCAAAACTGTGGTGTGGGGTCTAAGCACATCAGTGGTTGCCAGGAACTAGGTGGGAGGGTGAGGTGGGGGATTTCTAGGGCCATGAAACTATTGCTATGCTGGAGACATGTCATTATCGTGTCATCTATAAATCCTTAGACTGTAGGACACCATGAGTGAACTCTAGTGGAAAGTATGAACTCTGGCTGATAGTCAGTCATAGCAAATGTACCAATCTGGTGGGGGATGTGGATAATGGGGAGGCTGTGCATGTGCAGGGGTAGGGACTACCTGGTATATGGGAACTCTGTACCTTCCACTCAATTTTCCTGTGAACCTAAAACTACTCTAAAAATAGTCTATTATTAAACAAAACACATATATGTATACATCCACATTTATTTACATATGTATTATTTTTTAATTTTATATATATATGTATATATATATGTATATATATACAGATATATATATACATATATATATACATATATATATATTTATGGTAGTATTACAGATGTCTCCCATTCCCCCTGCCCTTAGCCCCCTTCTCCCAGCTCCTACTCGCCTCCTCTCCCCCAGGTCTTCTCCTTGCTAGGCTCTGCATATAAATATATAAGTACAGATGTATTTTTTACACTATTTATATTTATATTAGTATATGCCTAAAAAATTTAGACTATATCAAATTGTTACCAGTTGTTTTTCTGGCTGGGAGTAAAGGGTGGGTAATCAAAGGGACATCTTACCCTTCTTACTTTATATATTTTATATTTTTCTGTCATGTTTGAATTTCTATAATGAAGATAGATTTAGAACAAAACAACAAAGGTATTAAAAGTGTCCAAAAAAAGAATATACTTGAGAAATAGGTGAGTGAAAGCCAGTTTAGAAAGGAAGTTTGCTTTATCTGTAGCCCATTGACTCCATGCCCGATGGCCTGAGGCATTGTTCCGGTCTACCTGCCTGCTCCCATTGCTGTCTGTGCGTGACTGCTCAGATTAACAAACAGGGCGGGTGTAAAGTAGGTGATGCATGGAGCACTTAGAACCATCGGATGATCTGTGCACACACACAGCCCTATGCTATGGCTTTTAGGTCAGAATTGCCCATTTAGGTAGCTGTAGCTACAGTGCTGCTTTCTCAGACAGTTATAGGATAAAAGTAACAATAAACTTTGATACATATTTAAGTTCATTTTACTTTCCATCCTTCAGGTCATGTGCAGTGATTTATAGTGGCTGTTAGTGTTCTAAGTGATGTTGAAGTATCAGAAACACCTAGAAAAAGACATGTATAGTTTAAGTTAGAAAATTACCCTCACATTACCCCCACCTCCAAGCCCATTTAATTTCTGCTGATGTTGTGCCTTGCTGTGTTGTGAGGATGAACTCAACTTCTGTTTATTTGAACTTCTAATGAGTCACATTAAGGTTACTCATTTTCTTCATGGATCGCGAGCCAAGCTATCGACGCTGCCCATGTGGTCCTCCCATGCCGGGACCGCCATCTGTCAATAACGCTTTCACATGACTTCGGCTGACGACCTCTGAAAAAGGAAATTAATGGGTATCAGAGTGTCTTAAAACAGGATCTCTGGGACATTCCAATTAACATAATTTTAATTTCAATGTTCTTTGCATTTAGATTCCTGGCGAGTTCTTAAGTCTACAGGGTGTTTTATGTAGCAATTATAGCCTACCATGGTTATCTATATTTTTCAGTCCTTCATTTATATAGTTGTGTCTCACCCTTTCCCGCACCCCCAGATCCTGCCCTTATACAATTTGGTAATTTATACGGAATGTTTTTCAAATAAAAAAGTGAAAGCTATGAAAATATATTATAACAATGTAGTCATTTGTACTGTAAAATTTTTATTAAATCTGTAAAGTCACTTTGTTAATGAATCAAAGGAACCAGAGAAGTTATGTAATAGAGCATTACTGTCCTCCATTTGAAGAGTTCTTTTTTTTTGTTTGTTTTGTTTTGTTTTTGTTACAGTGATTAAGATGAGCTAATGATGGTATCATTGGGCATTGAAAGCCCTGGCTAGTTTTTACCTGGTATGAAAGAGGAATGCATAGATTAGCAAGGCATAAGAAAAGTGACACGATAAAGACA
The DNA here is from genome assembly GCA_004026805.1 of Lasiurus borealis. Classification (NCBI taxonomy): domain Eukaryota; kingdom Metazoa; phylum Chordata; class Mammalia; order Chiroptera; family Vespertilionidae; genus Lasiurus; species Lasiurus borealis. The sequence continues at coordinate 7,236 of PVJN01045088.1, forward strand.
AAATGTCTGGGTAACCTCAGTAAGTCACCAGAAAGTGCCTTTGTAAGTTAGGGACTATCTGTATCTCAGGGCTACATACTCATTCCCATTACCATGACATATTTTTTAAATATATATTAATGTAAATTTAAAATAACTTTTTAAAATGGAACTCCCATTTGACCCAGCAATTCCACTCTTGGGAATATATCCTAAGAAACTAGAAACACCAATCAGAAAGGATTTATGCACCCCGATGTTCACAGCAGCACAATTTACAATAACTACAATTTGGAAACAGCCTAGGTGCCTGTCAGTAGATGACTGGATCAGAAAACTATGGTACATCTACACAATGGAATTCTATGCTGCCATAAAAAAAGGAATTCTGCAGCAAGCTAGATGGAACTGGAGAGCATTATGTTAAGTGAAATAAGCCAGTCAATGAAAGAAAAATATCACATGATCTCATGCATTTATATATAATAAAGAACATTATAAACTGATGAACAAAAAGATAGATACAGAGGCAGTAAAGCATCAAACAGACTGTCAAATTACAGCGGGAAGGTTAGCGAGAGGTGGGGTAGATAAGAGATCAATCAAAGGACTTGTATGCATGCATATAAGCATAACCAATGGACACAAGACTGGGGGGTTAACGTATGCATGGGAGTGGGGGGAGGGCAATAGGAAGGTATGTATACCTGTAATACATTAATAAAAAAATTAAAAAATAAATAAAGTAAGTGGAAAAAAAGTAATTTTTTTTTTGAAAACTGCTTAAAAATTTAGGGAACCAGAGATATTTCAGACTAAGGCTAAGAATTTCTAAAGATTCTGACTTTGATTTTTATGTATAACTTTTTTTGTCCTAGAGCAGGGACGTGCAAACTTAAAGGGACAGAAAGCAAATAATTTAGACTTTGTAGCATACAGTTTCTATCTCAACCACTCATCCTTGCCATTGCAGTGCAAAAGCAGCCACAGATAGTACATAAACAAATGAATATGACTGTGTGCCAACAAAACTTTATTGACAAAAACAGGAAGCCTGGTGGATTTGGCTTACAGATCACTCCTTTGTACATTAACACATTCCTTGAAAGTACAATTAAATCAAAGTTGTGCCAATTATAACAAAAGTTACTTATTTTTTAAAATATATTTTTAAAAAATAAGTAACTTTTCAGAGAGGAAGGGGGAAAGGAATAGAAACATCAATGGTAAGAGAGAATTGCTGACTGGCTGCCTTCCACATGCCCCCCACTTGGAATGAGCCTGCAACCAGGGCATGTGCCCTGACCGACATTGAATCATGACCTGTGTGGTTCATGGGTCAATGCTCAACCACTGAACCACTCCGGCCAGGCAAAAGTTAGATTTCTATGGAAAAATCATATAAATTAAAAAATTTGTTAGTGAACTGAATAAAAAAACCTTATCTGTATTTTTTTAAGTATTTGAAGTCCCATAAAATTCAAACTAAAGGTATTCTTAAAAGGATTAAGGTATTCTACCGCTTGTCATTAGAAATGCAGATATTACAGATGATCTGTTCTGACACAGGCATATTATGAGTAAGTAGCTGTCAGCTCAGGGAGATGGTGTGACCTTCCCAAAGTCTCATCACTGCTAAGTGTGAAGCTAAAGTCCAAATAGTATGTCCTCTGCTCTTGTCCTCTTTGTATAAAATGTTACTATTTAAATATTAAACTATCAGCTTTATGATATTTGTAATATCTGTACTTTCTGGCCTTTATTGTTAAATATTCAGGGAATGTAAATGATATGGGAAGGTGTGCACAAATGAATTAACAAAGCCCTTTATGACTTAAGTAATCTTGGCACTTTTCCTTTCACATGGCTTTTCTCCAAGAACATGGAAAATACAACTCTCTGAAGATTAAATGTGAATCTTAAAGGGCCCTGTCATTGAAGGCTAGGTGTAGTGACTAAAGAGAATAGATGACAAGCCTAATGCAAGTACAGAATCTTGCCTTTCAGGCCACAGTTTGATTCTCGGTCAGGGCACATGCCAGGGCTTGATCCCCATTGTGGGGTGTGCAGGAGGCAGCCGATCAATGTTTCTCTCTCATCATTGATGTTTCTTTTCTTTTTTTTAAAATATATTTTATTGATTTTTTACAGAGAGGAAAGAAGAGAGATAGAAAGTCAGAAGCATCCATGAGAGAGAGACATCAATCAGCCGCCTCCTGCATGCCCCACAGTGGAGATGTGCCCGCAAGCAAGGTACATGCCCCCGATTGGAATCGAACCTGGGACCTTTCAGTCCACAAGCCAACACTCTATCCACTGAGCCAAACCGGTCTCGATGATGTTTCTATTTCTCTCTCCCTGACCCTTCTTCTCTCTGAAATCAATAAAGATATGTATGTGTGTGTGTGTGTGTGTGTGTGTGTATTAAAAAAAGAAATGAATGTCATGGTAATGAATGATTATCAAATTAGAAATTGCCAACTAAGATTTTTTTCCATGAGGGTTAGCAATGATATGGGATTCTCACAGTCCCACTTTGAACATAGGAGTACAATTCATGTGGTTGCTGGAATATGAGGAGAGCAAAAGCCAACACTTTTCAATTTCAGTAAAGAATATATTATGTACTGTTGGCCCTGCTCACAAAGGGCACCCAGGACAGTGGAAGAAAAGTCCCCTTGTTTCCTATTACTCTTTGTCTCTCTCAATAAACTCTAGGAACTCTAAGGGTGACATTAATGTCCTACATACAGCAGATGTCTATTAGCTCTTCTTTGATTTTTATGCAGAATTTCCTGGGGAACCAGACCTAAGACAAAATGCTTAGTCCATGTCATGTAAACTAATTTCTAATATTATGGGGAAATGTATCTATACCAAGCTCCCTCATCCCATGAGCATTTTTCCCACCAAGTGTGGTCTCAGCTTCCCTTCCCTAAGACCTTGTGGGCCTCTGACTAGGGCAGAAATGACACAAAAAGTGACTCCTCCTCCTCCTCCTCCTCCTCCTCCTCCTCCTTCTTCTCCTCCTCCTTGGTCATAAACAGGCTACAACTCCCTCTTCCCAGGACTTAATGCCCACATCACAGCCTCCTGTGCACCCCTAAACTTGAATCTCTGCATCAGTTCAGTGGGACCATTTCCCTGCATAGATTCCATTTTCCAACCCAGGTATCTACACAGCAATCCCAGGCAGAAAGTTGGGACAAATAGAACATGTTCCTGATGAGTTCCCTTCTCTCACTCACATTGATGGTGGTCCAGTTCTGAGCATTGATGTGTCATATATTTAGTAGTGTTTGATAGTTGCTTACAGTGGGAAGGTAAGTCTGATCCTAGTTACTCCATTCTGGCCAAAATGCAAGTTGACTCTTCTGTTGTATATACAAAGTATTTTAATAGTGTATCCCCTGTTAAAAAGTAGATTTCATTATCTTGATGGTGATAAACTTAGAGTCAAGTTAACTATGTAGGTGAGTTTGCATTTCTGTAGAAACTGAAAAGTCCTTCCTTTAATTGACATTATATTGCTCGTATCTGTAAAGATGTCATACATATCAAGCTGAAGAGAAAATCAGATTCTTATTTCTGGAGCTCAGCTCCTTCCTTCTATTGAATGTAAAAGGGAAAAAAAATTGAATCTAACTGACTCCCTCTTTGGAACATTAGTTGATCTTTGAAATCCTTAATCTCATCTGTTATCAGAGGTTCATGCTGTAGGAAACCAGTGGTTTAACCTGGCCCTGAAGTTTCACTGATTCTGGTCCTTCCAACTGGGTAGACTTGGGGTTTCATGAAATCTAGGGTGGGACTCTCCCTTTCCAGGCATTACTTTATTTACTTTTATATTTTTAATAGATTTTCTTGATTTTTTACAGAGGGGAAGGGAGAGGGATAGAGAGTTAGAAACATCATGAGAGAGAAACATTGATCAGCTGCCTCCTGCACACTTCCTATGGGAATGTGTCCACAACCCAAGTATATGCACTTGACTGGAATCAAACCTGAGACCCTTCAGTCTGCAGGCTGACACTCTATCCACTGAGCCAAACCAGTCAGGGCTCCAGGCATTACTTTATTGATTCAACAAATATTCATTGGTACCTGCCATGTACAAGGGATATGGCAGTGAAAAGCATATTACATTCTTTTGTAGGGAGCCAAACATTAAATAAATATATGATTGCTTATATATTGTCATCTGTAAGGCAATCATACATGCTAGGGAGGAAGTAACTCAAAATAAGAGAATAGATTCCAAGGTTGAGTGTTCTGAGAAGCAGGAAGCAGATGCTGCCAGGCTGGGAAGGGTCAGTGCCCTTTCCTGATGCACAGCACGCTTTCTTCATACACCACTGGTCTAAGCAGTCACAGGCCTCCCTGTAAAGGGGAGGGAAGAATGGAGTCTACCCCCTGACAGGGCATGGCCAGGCCACAAGCAGAAGAGCACCTGGGGTGAATCCACCTTTGGAAAATGCACTCAGTTACAGTTTCCATGCCTAACTACACAAATTACTTATTGCCACATGTAACAGAGATACATTTGAGAGTTATTTATCGTAACATTATTGAACAGTGAAAATCAAAATTTGCAAAAATATCTGAGGTTAACATTTACATTTGGAAATGTAATGAGAATATTTTAACATACTGATTTCATCATTTAGAGGAAATTTTGGGTGTTTTTAATTATTTAAATTACATTGTTACCCTTTTGATAAACATTTAGGAGGGTAAAATACAGTGTATTTGAAGAATTGAATAAGAGTTTTCTACTCTGCAGCTTTTATTTTTGAAAATTCTTGAGCTCAAGTCAATAGTTCTTAGTCCAAGTTTATAACACATTAAATTGACACTATCCTTTTTTACTTATATAACATAAACATATTTATTTTATAATTGTATGTTATAAATAGAATAATTTAACCTCTCTATACAGATGTAATTTAACAAATTATCCTGCTATTTACATTCCTGCTGATCATTAAGAGATTACTTAAATATAACAAGACAACACAGGAAATAGAAAATAAACAAACTTCTTGAGAAAAATAATTTTAGGTAATAATGATATCTCCTATAATAAACCATAAATGCCTATTAAAGACCTATTCTTTGCCATTTAGATTTTAGGGGTAACCAGAATTGGTCCAATATGTATTTTTAGTCCTATCCAAATTAATACTTCTGTTCTCATATTCAATTATTTATTTAATACTGCATTCATTATTCATTCTTTCATACATTCGATGAATGTTCACTCTTGGTCAAATTCTGTTATAAGTAGTATATTAGGGATTTCCAGAGTAACAGCACCAATAGGGTGTGTGTGTATAAAAATATGGAGCTGGCCAATATGATTATGGAGGCTAAGTCCACACCCAGAAGAGTTAATGATAGAATTCCTGAAGATCTAGAAGCGAGAGAGACAATAGTGTAGGTTTTAGTCCGAGTTTGAGTCCAAAGGCAGGAGAAAAATCAATGCCCCACATCAAAGACAGTGTAACAGAGAGAAAGAATATTTTTTTACTGAGCCTTTTTAGTTTATTCAGGCCAGATTAAAACTAATTTTCTCTGTGATAAATTTCATTCAAATTCAACCAGGAAGCTAAACTCAGCATTTAACTTTACTTGATATTATTATTATTATTATTATTATTGTTTCATATTTACAAGAGTTTGGCAATAATTGATTTGGAATGTTCAGATCTCTCTTAAAAGCTGCTAATGGTAGCTTGCACTTAGGTCTTTCTATTTGGTAACTTTCTTGGCCTCAGTAAGAGATAATGCCGAAACCGGTTTGGCTCAGTGGATAGAGCATCGGCCTGTGGACTGAAAGGTCCCAGGTTCGATTTCGGTCAAGGGCATGTATCCTGATTGTGGGCACATCCCCAGTAGGGGCATGCAGGAGGCAGCTGACTGATGTCTCTCTCTCAATCGATGTTTCTAGCTCTCTATCCCTCTCCCTTCCTCTCTGTAAAAAATCAATAAAATATATTAAAAAAAAGATACTGAAAATTCTCAAATGTCATGTTTCTCCAATTTAGCAGTGTTTATAAAGAAACTAACCCAACATATTCCATTTCAGACTTGCTTTCACAGTTAATTTATTCAAAATCACAAGCACAGCTACTTAGAGTTTGACTGGTCTTTATTTACCAACAGCTAGTTAGGTGACTTTAGGAGAACTGTTATATTTATCCATTGTTATGCACTGACATTTTGCCTACAGAAAGTTGAGATAAATTCTAGCAATCAGGTTCACCAAATAAACACAGAGCTGGACATGAGGGTCACAAAAAAGAAAAGGGAGATGTTGTCCTTACGGAGAGAGCTGGGAGAGCTGGCTCTGAGATTTTAGGGGAAAAGAGGTTTGACTTGCTTTTATCATTCAAACATGAGTGGCTGATTGGACTGCAGGTGGCAAGTGGGTCCTCTCCTGTGTGCCAAGCCTTGGTTGGGAGGGGCCGCTCACTGTGAAGACGATGTGCTAGAGGCCACTGCTGGGCTCTCCGGGCAGAATGCCCAGATAACTCAGTTAGATCTGCCAGAGTCACAGCACTGGGCAGTGGCAGTACATGTGCCGGGTATTGGCCATTTCTGGACAAGAGTATGGTTATCAGTGATGCAAGTGTCTTCCCACTTTTGCATAATTTCTCATTTTATCTTTGAAAATAACAACAAAAAATCTGATTTGTTATGCATATTCTTGGACACCATTGATTTGCATTCTTTTAGTAAGTAATTCCCCTTGCTTTCCTTTTCTGACTTTTGGGAAATCCTGAGCATGGTCCCTGACCTCATCCAGCTGAGTGACCAGTGGGCAAGAAAGACTTGAATCAAGTAATTACACAGATAATGATGTAACCACTTTGTGATGAGCTCTATCAAGGGAGAGCATAGTGCACCATGAGGCAGACAATTAACACAGGAAATAGAAAATAAACTTCTTGAAAAGTTTGTTGTGCTGGCAGGTCTGAGGATGTTGCAGTGCCTCAGCCTCTAAATTGGAGGCCACGCTACTTATTCTCTGACTCACACAGGTACTTGCTTCCACATGTGAAGTTTACTGTATATTTATCCATTAACATGTTTTAAGCTACCATCATCATATCAAATCTCTGCTCTATTGAAGCAATGCTGTTTGATTAATTGCGGACCTACTGAGGGTAGCAATATGCACACATGCATTACTATCATTCCACTATAGCATTACTAGTCTAAAGATAATGGAGATTATAATGTACCGTGGCTTTTGTGTGGCAGTTTAGAAGCTGTAATAGTTAGAAATGACAGTTTGGAAATGTATGCAATAAGTTATCTAAAGCTTTTGCAGAACTAAGTTGACATATCAAACAAGATGCTGAAAGAGACCAAGCTTCTAAAAAGCATCACTGATCTGATGATTATTTGAAGCTCTAGCATATGGAAATGGCTTTTGAAAATTACAAACAAAGGCCCTTTATCTTTACTTTTCTTGGGAGAGTCAATGATAAGGGCTGGATGAGGAAAGTTTTGTTAACAGTTGACTTACTGTAATGTTGAAACCCTGCATCCTTCACATGATTTTAATATAAGATTCAACTGAATTGAAGGATTTAAATGGAGAAAATAGTGATAACACCAAGAATTTTTTTAAAATAAAGTTATGCAATATTTTATACTATCAAGGAAGTGGTATATTTGAAAAATAGAAAAATTTTAAGAAATCATTTCATATACACCTCTCTTTTATTTTTTAAATTCTAAATTCTATTCTCTTATCTAATTACTTTAAACGCTGGATAGTATTCAATTTGATTGATAAATCATTTTTACTTATATTAACCATAATGTAGGATATTTAGCTTGTTTACAAATTTTCTACTATTACTAGTACATGTAGTAAAAATTATTATTATAGATATTGTACACAACTAAATTCTCTAGAGCAAACAGAAAGGAAAAATCAGAAAAAAAAATTATGCAGAAGAATGGGCTTCATAGGACACAACTGATGTAAATTTTTATAACTAAATTTTTTATAAATAGAATTTTTACTAAAGAGAGGCACCAAATTGCATAGGAATGATTTATTCTAGCTTCGGGATGATTGTTCTGTTACTGAAGAGCCACCCTCGCTGAGGAGGCTCTCCCCACCTCGGTTCTTCTCATGCTTACAAGACCAGTGACAGAAAGCAAAGCAAACAAATCTACTAATAAAAGAGTAATATGCTAATTAGACCGGAAGACCTTCTGAATGTCCTTCCAGATAAAGCCATGGTGGCAGGGCCGAGGCAGGGGCAGTTAGGGGTGGTCAGGCCAGCAGGGGAGGGCAGTTGGGAACTATCAGGCCAGAAGGGGAGGGAAGTTGGGGACAATTAGGTTGTCAGGAGAGGGCAGTTGGGGGCAATCAGGCCAGAGGGGTTGGGGATGGGAATCAGTTGGAGGCAATTAGGCTAGCAGGGGAGGGCAGTTAGGGGTAATCAGGCTGGCAGACAGAGTGGTAAGGGGTGATCAAGTAAGCAAGTGAGTGGTTAAGAGCCAGCAGTCCCAGATTGCAAGAGGGATATCCAGCTGCAGGATCAAGCCTAAATGGGCAGTCAGACATCCCCCAATGAGTCCCGGATTGGAGAGGGTGCAGACCTGGCTGAGGTACACCCCCCCCCCCACACACACACACACACAGTGCATGAATTTTGTGCACTGGGCCTCTACTTTATTAAAATATTCTATTAAGAATATACTTTGCATAAAGTGCAAGCAGACAACTCAACTAGTCTGAGTACCCCATTTGGCGTGGGTTCAACGGTTTTATACTTTTATCCCTATAGGTTTCAAGTTTCCCTAGAGATATCTTGGGCTACAGACAAGATTTCAAGGTCCCCATTTCACATTACTGTGGCTTTTCCTGAAATTTATGAGAATTCCTGATTATTTTATCTTGGCTATTCACAAGATTGCTGCTTTCTTTGTTTTCTGGGTGAGATAAACTCTCTTTCTCACCCTCCCCCGATTCCTTTTCTCCTGTTCTAGCAGCTATCTATCTTAACAGTTCCCTTTGGGAAGGGAAGGAAGTTAAAAGAGTGAGAGACCAGGCTTAGCAGTATATTTACCTTTTCTTCTTTAAAACTAATTAAAAATAGAAAAAGTGTAATGTCTGTTTAGTTGTAGTGATCGTTATATAGGTGTATGTTTTATTTCTCATACGTACTTTTCTATATGCTTGAAATATTTCATAGTTTACTAAATAATCTTAAACTCTGGGAACTAGTTCTTAATGCTCTTTAAAACAAGAAAATCTTATATGTGGCCTAAATGCATTGGAGTCACAGAAAAAAAAGGATCTATTACATCACATATCTAATGGCCTCATTTGAAAGAACTAAGCTATAAGGTTAAACACACACACACACACACAAACAGCCATAAAGAAAATGGCCTAACAGTAAAATCCACATAGTTAAGAAACTAAACAATTCTGTATTGAGTTGAAGAGTGTCCTTCCAAATTTATGTCAACCGAGAACCTCAGAATGTGACCTTATTTGGAAAAAGGATCTTTATAGATATAATTAGTTAAATTCAGCCAAGGTCATACTGGATTAGAATGGATCCTAAATCTAATGACCGGTGTCCTTAAAAGAGAAGAGGACACACACACACACACACACACACACACACACACACACACACGGAATATGAAGATAAGAGGCAGAGATTGAAGTGGTGCCAGCTGTAGTCTAGGAAGGCCATTTGGGATTGCGAGCAAACACCAGAAAGCAGGAAGAGGCAATGAAAAGGTCCTCTGTAGTGCCTATTAATAGATTCTGAATAGAGTCTTCAATTTTTAAAG